>JAXIVJ010001603.1:0-20000 GCA_036785665.1 Chirona hameri | reverse complement strand
AACTAAGACAAACTACTTGATAAGCCCATGAACGCTCAAAATGTTCGACTGAAGTATTATACGTTGCTGTTTTCTGAAGTTGTCTTTGCAAACTTATGACGGATCGTTTCGCGTAAAGCGCCTCCACATTCCATAGTCTATACGTCAGTGAATTACCTCGAATTTATGTGCTTGCAATGTAATTTGTAACAAACGTGAGCAATCGGGCCAATGTAAAATGTTGAGGGCCGAACGTTTCGCGTTGCCTCTTCTTCCTTATGTTGCTGCTGGGACCTTCAAGGAGCCATGTGCGTGCAACTAAAATTGTTAACCCGCGCACCGACGGGGTCCGCGCGAACTTCGAACTGACAGGGGGGGGGGGGGGGTACATTGCAAGCACATAATACCTGCCCCTCTAAGATTAAAAGAAGGAAACATAGCGGCAGACATAACAAACGTTAGATAGCTCGAAACAAGGTATTATGAAGTACTAAGGTAATTTTTTAGGTCAAGTCATTATTGAAGTTACCAGAGGTCAACAAAGGTAAAATTTCGGTCATATATGGTATCCTTACCAAAAACAGTCTATATCTCGAAAACAAAAAGACGACGTGCGAGAAGAAAAAAAACGTCCGATTTCTTTTTTGTCACTCAGGCTCCATCAGGTTTCATCTCAGGTCAATAGCTAGGTCAGGGGAGGCCATCGAACTTGAAACATTCTAAAAATCGCGGAATTGTTTTTAGGGAATAACTTTTGAGATACGCATGATAAAGTGATGCCTACAGTTTTCACCATTGTGTTTCTCCGTCGAGACGCATCGACTAGTATATCGTATGACCATGACCTAGTTGGGTAATATCCCCAAATTTACCTGACCTGTGCTCAGGTCAAGGTCAGGTCAAGTTCAAATTTTACGTCAATAAACGCGTCTCGATGAGCCAAACACAATGTTGAGAACTCCATTACTCTACCTTGATTTGGCAAATAGTTGAAAAACCACGTGTGACCTCGAGGCCAACTGAGTTGACCTCGTAGAGGTCACAGAAAAAAATGTGACTTGGGTCTTTGCATACGGCACAATAATTGTGTATCTGGTGAAAACTGATCACATTTAAGCATTTACTGTGGATTTATACGTGCTTTCATTTTTATCCATTTTCTTATAATGATGAGGTCACGACCTTAGGTCACCGATATTTAAAATTCAAGATAAAATAATTGTAGGTACTTATTGCCTAATTACCTCACATCCCACCATGTACTATGCCCGCAGCAGTACGGTTTCAGGCCGGACCTGTCTACGGAGGCGGCCCTGCTCGACGCTGTCATTTTCGCAACAGACAACATCGACGGACGCATGATAACATCGCTCGTCACAGCTGACACGTCTAAGGCCTTTGACAGCGTCGAGCACGGCCGTCTCCTGGACAAGTTGGAATGGTATGGTGTCCAACGCGAGTGGTTCTCGGCCTGGCTGCGGGGGCGTACCCAGACCGTGCGGGTGGATCGTGCGCACTGGACGTGACTCACGGAGTGGTCCAGGGATCCATCATAGGACCTGTGCTCTTCCTCATTTTCACCAACGATCTGCCACAGCACCTTCCACACAGAAGGATCGTGATGTACGCTGACGACACTCAGTTCCTTGATGCTGACTTTCCATCAAACCTTCAGGCCCTAAAAACTCGTATTGAGAGCTCTCTCCTTATAGCTATGAAGTGGTTTACACAGAACCGTCTAAAATCAATCCGGCTAAAACGGAGATGATCATCCTCAGATCTCGCCGTCAAAACATCACTGCCGACTTCTGTTTATTTCGGCAACGACGAAATTTCTCCCTCACAAAGCGTCAAGGTGCTGGGTGTTGTCATCGACCCACACCTGTCATGGAACCGCCACGTCTCATCGGTCGTTCAGCGTTGCTATTGTGTGCTGGTAGGTCTCGCGCGAATCCGTCATAAGCTGCCAAAATGCGTCAGACGTCTGCTGGTCGAGGCTCTCGTCTTCCCTCTCATCCGTTATTGCATAACGGTGTGGGGAAACTGTACCGCGGCACAGAGGCAGCGCGTGCAAAAGGCGATCAACTTCGGTGTCCGCATTGTGACTGGTCTCGGCCGGGGCGATCATGTCACCCCGTCATTACGGGAGCTCGGGTGGCCTAATGTTGAGGACATGACCAACGAACGTGACATTGCCGCTGTGCGCCACCTCATCACTGCCCCCAGCGCCTCAGAGCCGCTGCGCGGTAAGGCGTGCCGACGTGTCCGCCCGCCACACGCGCGCCAGTGAAGGCGGCCAGCTCGAGCTGC
Organism: Chirona hameri; assembly: GCA_036785665.1. Lineage (NCBI taxonomy): Eukaryota > Metazoa > Arthropoda > Thecostraca > Balanomorpha > Balanidae > Chirona > Chirona hameri. The sequence goes on along the minus strand of JAXIVJ010001603.1, from coordinate 17,711 downwards.
CCCGCGTGCGGACGGAATTCGCAAAGCGCAGTTTCATGTACCGAGCCGCGAGTGCCTGGAACGCCCTCACACCAGAGGCTAGGCGATAGCCCATCTGCATGCTGCATCTATATACCGGGATATGGTTGCGATTGATGTCAGCGACCGGGGTCGGTCTGTGTTGCCACTCTTTTGCCGCTGTGTTTTATCATCTGTATTTTTATCATCATCTGATGCTGTATTTTGTACTTTTATCTTGGTGTACTTAATTTTTGTAATTACGTGGATACCATAAAATCCATACTATGGGGGGTCCTAATACATATATCTGTTCTGTAATCAAGTCCTGTGAATTTGAAACCGCGCGGTCAATCACAGTGGTTTTGGCACGACCACAAACTTTCAAAAACTTGCTTGGAAGTGGGGTCACTTAACCCGCGAGTTACTGGGGTGGGGAGGGGGGGGGGGGGTTCTTTTAGCCCCCTCCCCCTTAGGAATATTGAGAATATCTCAACAACAAATACAGATATCGACGCCAAACTTTCAGTACCTCTCCAGGCATCATTTTTACACCTTTTGTACAAAATGAAGCAATTTCGTCAGATTTTTTTTTAGAGATATAGTGAATTTAGTGACGTCACTAAACACGATTTTGACACACAAATTAGCTAAACTTTGCCAATTCGTACAAATGCCACATTTGAAGCAAAATGCAATCGAAAAACTCTAAAAGATAGACAATTGGAAGGGCTACAAACCAGCTATCTCAAAATTCCAAATTTTCATTTCAAACTTTTGAAAGATATTAAAAAAACAGAATATATGTCAGATAACGACATATGGGCAACTACCATACCAAATTTCAAAACGATATCTTCGTTTTTGACTGACATGACATATAAAGTATGGGTAAATCATGACGTCATTTTTAGACATTGCGTTTTAGGCTTTTATTGACCAGATACAGACAAATAAATGCCAGCACTGTATTTTTTTAGATACAACTGATATAGAAAAATGCTTTTTCATTTACATTTATCAATTTAAAATTTTGACCTTCAGTGACCTGAACTTGACCTGAACTTGGCACTAACTTCACATAAATGAAGTCAGGTGGTAAAGTGATTATTACTATCGAATTCTACGCGTAAAAGCATCCATAAAACATGTGCTGCATGACTTTCGTAGATATTTTGTGTGTAGTGGCCTTTTGTGACCTGACCTTGACCTTGTTCTTTTCCAACAATCTCACCTTAGCTCATGTGGGACATGTAGCATACCTTTGCCAGCACTTTGGGTGATCATAGGCGCAATCGAAGGCCATGTATGGCAAGTATTATCCATAAACTCAAATACCTCGATTTTGATGTTTGACTTGACCGTGATCTGACATGTGACCTTAATTTGATATTTGTAAGTGTGCTTTAGGCTTATCTCATTGAGCGCTTTCGAATGCCGCCTTGCGCGTCTCGCTGCGATCATTGGTTCTGAAGATACCAGGGGGGCTAAAAAAAGACCCACCCCAAGTGAGTCGTGTTACAGAATATACCCCAGTGACTGCCGGGTTAACAAGAACTGTTGAACTGACCTGAGATGACTCGAGATAACAAAATACACACAATGCGGATGTTGATGCCCGAATAGCTATGCTAAGTTTGGCGGCGCTGCATACCGCCGTTTTCCCAATATTTACGAAAACTTCAGGTGGGCGGATATCCGCACCCCACGTCGGTGCGCGCGTTAATACTTCACATGGTGCCAATGGGAGTCAGTTGACGCAAATTCTTTTTGATCAGACTACGTACTTATCAGTCAATCTATGCATGGGGTCTGTTCAACATGGGTCTGTCCGACGTTTTTTTGCGATCATTTAGGGCCCCTTCAAAATATAGAGGCCTACATCCGCCGAGGGGCTTTTATTTCGCGTTTTCGCGTTTTTGTTTTGTTTTGGGGAGCCTTTGGCAGAGGGGGCCCCCTGGGGATGGCGTGCCCCCCCCCCCCCCTTTGCCGAAGGTCTGGCTGCGCCCCTGGGGCTGAAGCACCCAACTGAATAGGAACATACACCCCTGCTATCGATAGGCAATGCAATGATTTATCATACAGTGTCATGGTTTTCTTAAACTGGATAACTATTTTTTTTCTATCATAAAATGGTCTAAATTTCACTGAAATTCCACATATAGTGATTCCACAAAACTGCATGTCTGATTTCCGACGCAAAGTGACGGTTCGAAATTTAAGTAAATTTAGTCAAAAGTGATGCAGAATTAAATATATTTTAATGTAGTATCGCGTGGTATCATGTTTTTGTGTTGTAGAGGAACAAGTTTTTCCATAAATGGATCAAACTTCATTAATGGCAGCGCGACAAGCCCGTCTGGTCCATCAATTGTCTGGTGACATTCCCGGAATGAGGGATGATACGATTACATACATATTTTTTGTTAGATACAGATTTATCCGATTTTTCTTCTTCTCGGTAATGCGTTGAATTGTAAACAAGTACTTAGTGCCAGTATTTTTAACAAATATCTCCATTTAAACGGTTTAGTTCTCGCGGCGTCCGCAGCGTGGCGCTAGCGTCGCTCAACGACCAAATGTCCGCGTCCGGCGCGTAACGTCTACCTCGGGGTAGGGGTAAATGGTATTCACCAGCGGTTTCTCCAGGGTCGAATTGCAATGTGGATACGGGTCAAAGCTGAGAGTGGTTCAACCCCGGATTCTACTCCTTACCCTGCACTTTACCCCTACCCTTAGGCCTTATAACCCGCGATTGTGAACACGGTCACAGCTGTCCTCACTTCATAAGACGGACTCGCATCAGATTTTTACTCCGCAGCTGTTGAAACAGAGACCGTCTTTCTGCGTATTTCAGAGGCATCACCCCTGACCCCTGCGTATATACCGACAGTTCGGTGACCGTCCGACTGCAGTGACGCCATTCACGAAATCAGAAATGCAAACTGTTCGGTGACTAATAGCGCTGTGTTTGGGGAGGCGATTGCGGTTGCAGTTTGCTACTCGCATGCACGCAGCTGGCAGTGTTTCTGCATCACATTGACATGCATGCCAGTGAAAGTTCGCGCTATATCGCAATGTCGACCTCGCCGACGTAAAGACGAAAATATTCTGCTGCGTGATGATCGCGATACGCAGACATGGGTGTAGGAACGTTTTGAGAAGTGTGGGGAGGGGGGGGGGGGGCAGCCGCAACCTCACCGGATGCCCCCTGCCCCCTCCCTCTAACTCGAAAAACTAAAAGGGTTAGAAAACGCGGAAAGGCGTTCGGAAACTCTTGATAAAGACATTCGAAGTTAATTCGGGTATTATTTGGCTCCGTTCAATATTGAGGTCACCAGAGGTCATCAAAAGTAAAATTGTCCAATACAGAACTATGCTCTAGAAACCTGTAAATATTCCGGGAACTATAACAGCTAGGAACAAACGGAAAAAAGTAAACGAAAGCTCATGAAAAACGCAATCGCACTTGGTGTCATACAATTTTATATCAGGTAAACAGTTTAGGCGCCACTCCAGAGGTTACTAAATGTCACGATGGCATTTTTGTTTTCTCAAAAAGTTTGTCATGAGTACCTTTTTATTAGTTGACCATATAGCAGTAATTGTAACACCATCGTGTTTTTCTCGTCAAGGCGCTTCGAAACATATTAATGGTGACCTGGTTAGGTAAACTTCAAAATTTGACCTAATGTCAAGGTCATTTGGTGACCCAGGTAGGTCATGTTGCATATGGGACGATGCGACTCGACGAGACAAACACAGCACCAGGGTGTCATTCGCACGTACCTATCTTTATTCTATCAAGAGTTATTGACAAGAAGTGCTGGTGATCTCAGATTACCTCAGCTGACCTTGTAGAGGTCACTGAGTAACAACTGCACATGGGTCATCCAGAATAAGCTAAAATAACATGATTCTGAAAGAATTAGCCTGATAAAATGCATCTTCTCTGAATAGGAAGCATTTGTATATTTTCAAATTTACTTGTAATAGGAAGGTCACGGAATTGACCTGAGCTTAGGTCACCAATACACAAATTTGAGATAAACGAACTGTGGGTACTTATAACCCTATGAAATCCTGCAAGTTTCAAATCTCTCGGACAAACACTGTGACTTTGGCACTACCACAAACATTTTTGGAGTTAAAGTCACTTGACGTAAATCAATATGGCAGTGCGCGTGTTAAGTCAATATCGGTGACATGAGCGTGCCACTCCTCAGTCGATTTGTCACGGAATGCTCCGTATGAGAAATATAGCACAGAACAAATCATCTTTTTCAGTGCTATTTAATCCTATCTGAAAACGAGGAGGGAATACGAACTACCCGTGAACTACTTTCAAACCACTTATATTTTTAGCAACATACGTCAAACAGATATAGACATATGGGTGCGGGTTCCTGCGGTCTGTTTATGCTGTATATACTCGGCGCAGACGCCGCTCACGTCAGCCGCGCGTGACGTAACATTAATTTCACGCGAGGAAAGGAAAATGTCAGTGATTTCTCACGACACGCTCTGCATAGGAGGCGAGCCACGTACCTCGGAGGGGTCACAGCCGATCACATTTAAAGGACATGGTAATTGAAAGGTGATTGAAGTTTACGAGTTATGGAAATATAAAGGTTAAGTTCTGCTGGTTGTCAACAATTATGTGTTGCTGGTATAAATATGCCCAGTTTGCGTCAGCAGTCGTAATATAAGGGTTAAGTTCTGCTGGTTGTCAACAATTGTGTGTTGCTGGTGTAAATATGCCCAGTGTGCGTCAGCAGTCGTCAGCAGTCAAATGCCAAGAGGGGCAGGGAGGGCAGGACGGTGGTAGTAGCGTAGCAAAGGTCAAAAGTCCCGTCTTTCAAACATTCACGATTCATGTCCGTGACCTTTTGTAGGCCATCAAATGTCTACGAAATATTCGTGCACAAACTTTACTGCTATCACTTTCGTCGGGAAATGTACGATGTTGGATGATAATGCTGTTGAAGCCGTACTTGGTCATACTGATGATGTTGGGATGTTCCGAGCAGGGGCGGTGGATTGCGGGGGCAGGGTACCCAAAAGCCCCCAGTCGAAAATCCTTGGGGGCAAAAGGGTCATTTCGCCCCCCATAATTTAGCCGGCTCATTATCTCACGTTTTCAGCTGTGTGACGTATTTTTCCCCCCGATTTCGTCTTAACCAATCATATACATTATGCAATGATTTTCACGTGTGCTCTGGCGATGAATAAACATCCATTTCTAATGATCAGTGAATCACTGTCCAGATGTGTGTCATCAATGTGTATAACTAGAGGCGATTATTGCTTGTTTTGCTTAGCGAAAATCGACATTGACCAGCGGCAGGGTCTGCACTATTCAATGTCTGTCGCAAACAAAGCTGTTTTTTTTTTGTCATCTGCATGTCATCTACAGGTGTGACAGATTCGGGGGTGGGGGCGCAGTTGACTCAGGCAAAAAGAAGAGGGTAGAGCCATCTTTTTGCCCCTCGATCTGGCGGGCCTTAGAATGGTAAAAGTAATGGCCGAATTTGTCGATGTAAAATGAAGTATTCGGCCAGCTTTGGGTAGTAGGTATCTATAAAATCACAGCGCAAAAAAAAATAGCGCCTGCGGTGCAAAATAAATAAGTGGGCACAATACGGAACACCCATATTGCAATATAGCAAATAGTACCATTTACACACCTTCCCTGTCTTTCATCACGAACTTGTATGACGGCACACTTCTCTGCTCTGCAGCATATTTGGTTTAGAATGAACTCGGCAGATTGCCCCACAGCCCCTGTCTTTCCACCCTAATCTCGCGGATCGCCGCAAGAGGGGCAGGGAGGGCAGCTGGCCCCCAATCTAGAGTTTTTGATGAATGTAATCCGAATGTTTTAATGGGATGGATTTCCGAGATCAGGACCCACGCTAAGCTAAGCTTGTTGCGCAGGACCTGACCCCACCATCCGATCGCGCAATTCCAATAATTGGCAGAATTTAGTGGCGAAGTTCATCGTCCCCAAAGACAGGACGGTCCCTCGGCTCGCTGGCTTGTGGGCAAACAAATATTTTTGGTCTTCTATGAAATCATAAGAGGGAGCCCTTCCGAAAAATATAAATATAGCGAAACAATAGGTAAGCGCCCTATCAGGGATGGCAAAGGCCCCCAAGGCCGGCATATGCCATTAAGGCCTAATGAGGGCCTGAAAGAAAACCAGCCACTTTCATAATGGGATTTTTAACTGAGATAGCAGAACTGCTATCAAAATTTCTGGAAGGCCATGTCTAGAAATCACTTACAGTATACCATAGGCGTAGGAACAGGTGGTGGTGGGGGGGGGGGGGGGGGGGGGCATGGCCCCCTGTTTTTCCCCATTTTGTATTCTAAAATATTTTATTTTGCTTGTTGAGAGAAACAAAATCTTGCAAAAGAGCCCCGACGAGAAGAGCCCAAATCTGCAAAGATACATTCCATAGGGGGTTGGGTTTCTCTCAACGAGATCAAAGTTTCTCTGCCCCCCCCCCCACACACACACTTTTCGTGACGTTCATACATCCCTGCAGCATACTCTGTTTGGTTGTAAAGTTTCTCCTGCCGAATATAATTGATGTTTTGTCCTGTCATTCAGCGCTGTGTCGAAAAATTCAGCCCTATGTCAAATAGCTTCATAAGGAAGCATGTGTTAAAAGCAGCGTTACCGGACCAGCGAACGAACACTTCCCCACGGACAATATTATGCTAGTTGTGTAAGTAACGATGATAAAATCATTGCATTTGTACTTATTAACTTTATAAATAATTATTGTATCATAAGTTCCGAACTTTTACAATTCAATTCTTTTCTTCTTTCGAAGCACTTCTTTTTCTTCTTTTGTCATAACAATATGCGCCACTTTCGAAATTTGCGCCTCTTCTCACAATCTATACTAAATGTGCGCGTCTGTGTTTATGAAATGTAATTATGTAATTATAAATAGTATGTGTAATTAATGCCTAAACAGCTGTGCCAAATTTGGCGGCGCTGTGCGCCGCCGTTTTCCCGCTATTCTCGAAACACCTCAGGGGGGGGGGGGGGGCAAAATGACCCCTCTCCACACCAGGACGAGGGTTAAGGCACCTATACCGAACCAACATCAGCGATCGAAGAGGGAAAAATCGCTCAAAGGTGAGGGTGCAGTTAACATTGTTGGCTCCCACGACCTAAAACGTGGGGCCCTGACCTCCCCGCTCCCCCCCGCCCCCTCCGGTTCTTAGGTATGCTTATGGGAATTATGGCATTGCGGGGTTATGAAGTCATCGTTATTCCCCCAGCTTTAAGGCATTCATCTCGAACCAACATCAGCGATGGAAGAGGGTGAAATCGCTGAAATGAGAGGGGTCAGTTATCATTGTTGCCCCCACCCAGGCTAAAAAGTGGGGCATGTGGTCCCCGTCCCCTTCCCTACGCGAGGTCGTGAAATAGTTATTGTCCCAACTTCAAGGCATTCACCTCAAACCAATATCAGTGATCGATGAGGGATAAATCACTCAAAAGTGTGTGTGTGTGTGTGGGGGGGGGGGGGGCAGTTATCATTACTGCCCCCCCCCCCAGCCTCAAAGTGATGCCCATGCGGCCCCCAGCCCCCGTGCCTACGCCTATGATTGTGAAGTTGTGAATTAATAATTATTCTGCCAACTTTATGGCATTCATATCGAATAAATATCAGTGATTGAAGAATTAGAAATCGCTCAAAAGTAGGGCGCAGTTAATATTGTTGGATCCCAGCCTAAAAAGCGGGGCCCTGGCCTCCCCGGCCCCCTGGGTCTTACGCTTATGGGTTATGACTTATTGGTATTGCGGGGTTGTGAATTCATCATTATTTTCGCAACTTTAAAGCAAGCATTAAAGCAGGTCGCCTGTGCTCTGGCATATACCGTTTGCACGTGTCGCTGCTGTGAAAAACGGATCTTTTTGCCGAATTTCTTCCATGTGTAACGAGATTCTTAACGCCTGCGTATCCCTAGATTTCTTTTGCTCGCCATCATCCGACTACAAATCCGCTGTGCGGTCACATGTATCTCGGGCAGGTGCCTTTTGAGCCTTTTGAGCTCGCAGCCAGGCTTCACCACGCGAGGGCTCATCGAATGGTTATGTGTATGTGTGTGTACTTGTGTGTGTCCTGTGTGCGTATGCGTGTGCGTGTGCATGTGCATGTGCGTGTGCGTGTGCGTGTGCGTGTGCGTGTGCGTGTGTGTGTGTGCGCGTGCGTGCGTGCGTGCGTGCGTGCGTGCGTGTATGTGTAGGTGTCTTGTCTGTCGTCTTGCATGCGTGTGTATTTTAAGTGAAAGTCATAGTTTTATCTCCTGACTTCGCCTGTAACCGGGTTTTGTGCCTGTTGGTGATTTATCAATAAATACAAATACAAATACAAATTCATATCGAACCAATATCAGTGATTGAAGGAGGAGAAATGTTCACAAGTGGAGGGAGGCGGCAATTAACATTGCTGCCCCCCCCCCCACACACACAGTCTGAGAAGTGGGGGCCATGGCCCCCACGAACCCCCTCCCCCGTTCCTACGCCTATGTGCGCAAACATCACGCATATCATTCAATGATGGAGTTAACACCTCACATATAATCATGACTATAACTGCTGCCGATCTTTCCTTCATAAGCACTATATGACAAAGTTTCTTATAACAACACCAATTTGTATGGCGGTAAGTCGCATGATACGCATATTATCGCAGACCTGTCCTACGCTTTTTGCACTGGTATGTAAAGTTTTACGCAGCGTGCCAAGCCACATGTGATACGCAGAGTATTACGGTGTCTATATGTCTATTACGGTGTCCATATGTCTATTACGGTGTCCATATGTCTATTACGGTGTCTATATGTCTATTACGGTGTCTATATGCCTATTACGGTGTCTATATGTCTATTACGGTGTCTATATGTCTATTACGGTGACCATATGTCTATTACGGTATCTATATGTCTATTACGGTGTCCATATGTCTATTACGGTGTCTATATGTCTATTACGGTGTCTATATGTCTATTACGGTGTCTATATGTCTATTACGGTGTCTATATGTCTATTACGGTGTCTATATGTATATTACGGTGGCTATATGTCTATTACAGTGTTTATATGTCTATTACGGTGTCTATATGTATATTACGGTGTCCATATGTCTATTACGGTGTCTATATGTCTATTACGGTGTCTATATGTCTATTACGGTGTCTATATGTCTATTACGGTGTCTATATATCTATTACGGTGTCTATATGTCTATTACGGTGTCCATATGTCTATTACGGTGTCTATATGTCTATTACGGTATCTATATGTCTATTACGGTGTCTTTGTCTATTACGGTGTCTATATGTCTATTACGGTGTCTATATGTCTATTACGGTGCCTATATGTCTATTACGGTGTATATATGTCTATTACGGTGTCCATATGTCTATTCCGGTGTCTATATGTCTATTACGGTGTCTATATGTCTATTACAGTGTCTATATGTCTATTACGGTGTCTATATGTCTATTACGGTGTCTATAGTCTATTACGGTGTCTATATGTCTATTACGGTGTCTATATGTCTATTACGGTGTCTATATGTCTATTACGGTGTCTATATGCAGGGGTGTGGTTACGGTGTCTATATGCAGGGGTGTGGTTGAATATCTCTTTGTGGGTGCCAGGGCACCCACCAGTGGTGGCGCACGCAGGATTCCTTTTCGGGGGGGGGGGGGGGGGGGGTCAGATCCCAAAGAGCGGGCCCCTTGTGTGCGGGCCCCCACCCGCTTTTTAGAAAACTTCGCGGATTTTGGTCACTTGTTTTTGAGCGGGCCCCCTACAGCATGGGATCTGAGACATATCGTAATTGTCTTCTCAATTTCGTGTAAGGTGACTGCGTGTGCTACTGATGTGCGAATTGTAGGTGCGTGTGCTACTGATGTGCGGTACAACTGTCGAGAGTTGACGAAATGAGGTCAATGACAACACACAGTAGTGGTGACTGGTGAACGGATAAGGTATTTTCGTAGCAGATCTGTGTGATGAGTTGGCGCGATACATGGCTGATTTTTACTGTCTTTACAATATACAGCATCGTAACAAATGTGGAGACGGTCTCGCGCATGACTTGGGAAGGCATAACCAACGGATCCAGGGCCTGTTGTCAACCAGTTGCTGCATACCTGTCTGGAAGCTGCGCACAGGGTTTCTGGAGTTTGGTCAAAATGAGAGATGCACGGGGAACAGATCGCGTCAAAAATGTCAAACGTCGTAATAACTAGGTGTTATTTTTTGGGGGAGATCTGCTGCCCATTGTCTTCGGTGGCCTTGGATACTCAAAATCATCGGTCCCTAGGCACATCTCTAGTATTGACGATGACACGTAACATGTGCCAAATAGCGAAGCATTTTATTTCATCAGTGAAGTTGAGCGTTACAATATTATTTGGCTACGCCCATAGATGTTTGAGATGCTTATGCGCAACTTGTAGTGTAGATAGACACCGCGTTTACACGGGACTTTATATTCTCTAGGCATGAATTCATGATCTCTTCGGATATTGAGGCAATTTGAGAAATTGGACAAATTATGGCGCTGTTTTCCTTTCTAATCTCCCAGATTCATGTCCTCTAGAGATTAAAAGTACCATCCTTTGGGCGTCAAAGTCTCGTATAAACTATGCTAGGCTACGTTCGCGAACGGAATAAGGAATTAACCCTGGAGGCGCTCAGGGGCGGGGGCGTTTTTCACTCCCCCCTTGTTTTTTTCCGCCATAATCAGACAACGCATAGAGATATCGACTTGAAACTTTCAGCAACTTGAAATGAATAGCTAAGCCACGTTTTGGCAACAAAATTGGGTCCGGCACAGGTCAGGTCAGGTCACCAGGTCAGGTCAAATGACATGACCACCAAACAATTTCTTGGTAGCACCGCCGGCGCAGGGGTTAATCGAGCGACCTGAAACTCATGGCACGTCATGAGGTCATTAGGGACTGGAATATCTCAGATTTGCTATATCGGTGACCTAAGGTCAAGTTATAATCGTGAACTTTTAAATGTAACTCTATGGGGAAAAACAAAAATGCATATTTCTCAGTTGCAAAGGGATACATTTAGTTCATGTTTGCTCTATAAGCCATTAGTTTTGGCCAGAGACTAGACCTGACTGGGCTCCATATCACGCCTCTGCCAGCACCGGGCCCCTACCTCGATCGGACCTGACCAAGACCGGACCCCTACCAGAAACGGGTCCGTATCAAGAAAATGCAAGGACCGGGCCCCGCTGTGACCGGGCCGTGTTGTGACCGGGCCTTCGTTTTGACCGGGCCCCATATCACGTCTTTGCCAGCACCGGGCCCCTGCCTCGATCGGGCCTGATCAAGACCGGGCCACTACCAGGAACGGGCCCGTGTCACCAGAACGTGACCGTATCAAGCATTTCCAAGGACCGGGCCCTGTTGTGATTGCCGACGGGGCCCTCGACCTGACCGGTCCCCCATATCACGCCTCTGCCAGAACCGGGGCCCTGTCTTGATTGGGCCCCTACCAGGAACGGGTCCCTATCAGGAAGGGACCCGTATCAAATAATTTGCAAGGAGCGGGCCCTGGCGTGTCCGGGCCCTCGTCCTGACCGGGCCCCATGGCCATATCACGCTTTTGCCGGCACCGGGCCCCGGCCTCGATCGGACCTGACCAAGACCGGGCCCCTACCAGAAACGGCCCGCATCAAGAATATGCATGGACCCGGCCCCATATCATGCCTTTGCCAGCACCGGGCCCCTGCTTCGATCAGGCCCTACCAAGACCGGGCCCTGCCAGGTATGGGCCAGAATACTGGTCATTTTGTTGCGGCCCCCCTCAGAAATTTCGGGGGGAAGGGTGGTCAGATGACCCTTTTGACCCCCCCCCCCTGCGTGCGCCACTCGCACCCACAACGCTGAAATGGGCACCCACAATCATGAATATGTTTCAAAATGCATAAAAGTAAAATAAATAAGATTTTTTTTTTCAGGTCAGGATTTCGCTGATTCTAGATACTTACAGAACTTACACGATTGAACAGTAGGTTTTTATGTCAAGCATAAATTTGAACTCTTCTCAGCTGTTATGATCGTACTTTCCTTTCAGTAAGTCATATAATATATTTTATCATGGCACTAATTGCCAGAAACCGAATTTTTTCTCTCTCATTAATTTTAATTAATTTAATTTGTGTATGGGCCATGCTTTCCATCCAAAGCCTTCGATTGCGACCATGATCACCCAAAGTGCTCTCAAAGTATGATACACATCCCGCATTAGCTAAAGTGAGATTGTTGGCAAAGGTCAAGGTCAGGTCACAAAAGGTCACTATCATGCAGTCATGCAACACATGTTTGATGGATTTTTTTTACACGTAGAATTCGATAGTGATAGTCATTTTACCACCTGACTTCATGTACGTGAAGTTAGTGTCAAACTAAGGTCACTGTAGCTCAGTTGGGAGAGCGCTGGACTTCTGACCTCACCCGGTAGTGGCAGCCCGGGTTCGAGTCGCTTCGGCGCTCGCTATTTCCCCTGACTGGGATGACCTGTGGCCGGTGGCAGCGGTGACACTCAAGGTCAGGTGACGTCAGAGGGCTGGGCGGACCGTGTCCAGGCATGTCGGGCACGTACAACTTTCGCTTCTAAATTCTGCCGGACGCCAGGAATTGCTTGATTGGGTGGTTGGGTCAGGGCCTGCGCAACAAGCTATGCTTAGCGCGGGGCCTGTCTCTACCAACTGCACAAAACTACAAAACAGCCGTCTGTGTTGGCTGTATACAATAATGAATGCGGGTATCTAATAGTGATATTAGATCAAGGTCAAAGGTCAAATCAGATCATCAGGTCAAAGATCAACAGGGACCTAAAATTAATGGAAATGCATTCCTCTAACAAGAAATGTGCTGCATTTTGATTCACGACTCCAGCTTGATTGAAGTCAATCTCTCGCAGGCCCTGATCAATCCATTCCAAAACATTCAGACTTAATTTATAAAAAAAGACAAAAAAGATCAGGTCACAAAAGGTCAAAATTCGAAATTGATAAATCTAATTCAAAAGGCATGTTTCTGGACCAGCTTCGTCCCAGAAATACAGTGCTGGCATTTATTTGTCTGTATCGGATTTTGTATTTCTTCAAAATATGACGTCATGAGTTTCTTTTACTTTAGATGCCATAAGTCTGTCAAAAATGGTGATATCATTTTGAAATTTAGTATGGTAGTTGCCCACATTTGGTTCTGACATATATTCCGTTTTTTATATCTTTGAAAATTGTATTTTGTGGGCATTTCTCCTCCCAAAAATAGGGGTAAAAAAACAAAATTTTCAAACATCCCAGATAACCATCTTGTAGCCCTTGCCATTTATTATCTTTTCACGTTTTTAGATTGCATTTTTATGCAAATATGGCATTTGCACGGCCTGTTAAAATGTAGCTGATTTTTGTGTCAAACTCGTGTGTAGTGACGTCACTAAATTCGCTATATCTCGAAACATTGTCGACAAAATTGCTTCATCTTTCACAGAAGACGTAAAATCAATGTAGAAGAAGGTACCCGAAGCTTCACGTTTATAGAGCTATTGGTTTTTGAACTATTACGAAAGTTCATCAGCACTGCAAAAAATGACACCCGTACGTGGATTGGCACACCGTCAAAATGTCCGCCCCAGAGGGGTGTTTTGCAACACCTCCTTAGGGTATCAAACACTAAAAAACGGTGTAAAAAATAGTCAGACTCTACAAAATGGTGTTTTCTGGGACCAGCGTGGGTGTCTGACACCTTCTCAACGGAAGTCCTGACTCCTTCACGAGAATCACGACTCTCTTGAAGGAGTCAGGTCTCCCGTTGAGAAGGTGTCAGACACCATTTTGTAGAGTCTGACTCTTTTTACACCGTTTTTAGTGTTCGATGCCCTAAGGAGGTGTTGCAAAGCACCCCTCTCAAGCGGACTTTTTGACGGTCGTACGGGTGTCATTTTGTTCAGTGAGGGGGCGTTAAACGCCCACCTCACCTCCCAGTCAATGCCGGGTTAAAAGCTGATTAAAGGTAACTTCTGTGTGTGTCAATGGTTAAGCATTTCTGCGATAGTGCGCTAAAATATTTTACGAACAAGTTATCTTCATACCTAGTACAAATAATCATATATGTTTCTGTTTTTTAATCGATCAGTGTGTTTACTGTTTGGGCCGTTTTAACGTCAAGAAGTAAACGACCGAAAAATGAGCACCAATGTTTTTCTTTGGTCGCTGGAGTGGGAGCGGGTACAATGAGTTTAAATTTGGGCACTCACAATCATTAAAAAAAACACACCTCTGTGACTATATGCATGACATGTCTTTTGGTAAGCATCGATTACCGGGTGATTTAGCCATCTTGCTCATGCTGGATAAAGAAAGACAGTACCATTAGTTTCTTATTCACGCTCGTTCTGTTTCAATGTTATACTTATGTGTTATTGTTACTACGAATTAACGTAGTTTCCAAGAATGTTGCGTGGATAGGTTATCGCTCCACCGCCAGAATATCCTATTTCACATTTCACAGAGACTGTTCCACAAGTAAACGTGTATCGTGTTAGCTCCGCTTCTCCTGTGTGGGGGCGTAGGCGTTGGCACCTGCGGCCGGCAGTACGCTACCAGGCTGGTACCGACCATCAGCGGTGCGATCTGCAGTGCACTACACCTCCTCCGCGCCCTCACACCCCGAACACTGCCAAGGTCCCGGGCACCGGGCTGGGCTGGGAAGGGCGCAGTCCGCCAACACACCCTGCTGCAGGACGAGGACGTTATTCTACAGCGACCAACAGTGATATATAGGCTGCACTTATTCTGGCTGCTGAATTGAGAGGGATCGAAGGGACGAGGACGTTATTCTACAGCGACCAACAGTGATAGGCTGCACTTATTCTGGCTGCTGAATTGAGAGGGATCGATTCCCCTAAGCTGTTATGTGTCGAAAGATAACCTCAGTGTTCGTGCACATCTATGAAAATATAAGGCATGGAAGCTTATTAGGAATTTGACCGCGTATCCACAAATAAGGCTTCAGTGAAAGGGAAGCGAATACGTTACTTTTTAACGTTCAGTTTCTCGAATCGCATGAAAGAAGTTAAATGTATTTTGAGGACCAGATTGAAATGAGTTTTATTGATTGCATTTAACGGGAAAGAAGTATCACATATCTGAAGCGGAAGGGGCACGACTTTGCGTCAACACACAAAGTCAATGTGTTTCATATTTATTTTCCTTAACTCCTTACATTCCATTATTCCATAATACATACCGGAAACCAAAATTATGTATTTTTGTAAATCTTCTATCTTTGATCTTTGTAAAGGTTCTTAGCGGGTTGTCTTACGAAGCGAAACACGGTCCCTGAAATGTATGCGTTGAAGATATCGCCGTAAACAACTGCAATAAAATGCGCATTCCGCGTCAAGGGAAGTACTAGGCCTATGTCCCAGTGAGCCAGGCTATTTCTCCTGAACTGTACCAGACTCCCGATATTTTTCCTGAACTGTAACCGACTCCACGTTTTAGAGACATCACTTCGCGACACCCACGAGCACGTCTGCCCCACCCAGCACGACTTCCCCGCCCAGCACGACAAGATACCACCTTCGCTATCCATGGGCGTCTCTGCACCGCCCGGCGCCTGGCGGGGCTCGGGCTCCACCCAACTCTCTGAAGGTCAAACTCCCTCTGACCTCACCATGCAGACCATACTGAATATGGCAAATGGCAATTACTAACATAAGTATATTATCAATCATTGAACGCTCTGCGGGTAAGAGAGAACTCAGCACATCTTCCTTCGTTCAGCAACTTCATTTGGCCGATCGTACCTATTCGATGAAGTACACTAAATTGATCTAATAGGTAATAGTTTCATTTTTAACCGCTATTTTGTTATAGGGAGATAATCACCTTTTTATTTTGCTAGCAACAACTTATTTGGCTACCGTTATGGTATTAAAATGTTGTGATATAAATTTAAGAATTAAATACAATTATTCCCTAATTCAAAGTTGGAAGTTTGGGAAAATTAATGATCGGTATTTTCCCTCCACTATTGGAAAGCGCATCATCTGGCGCTTTTGCATCAATCTGTTCAACGTTGTTGAATGGGCACTTGTAAACAAATCGCCAACACTAAATAGGCCGCCGCAGTTTAGCTTGACACCGACCGGCCGGTGCCAAGCTAAACTGTCGATTTCAATGCACCTGTTTTTAAATGATTGTTGATTGTTCATACAAATTTTGGCACATATTCGCAAACGATGGAGTGCAGGAAACATATTGCATACCTTCATGATAAATAACAATGCGTAGGGAGGCTAATTTACTGAATTCGTTATCGAGTACTTGCTGAGAGACGACCGAGATAGATAAGCGTGGATCGCTTATCAGTAGGGAACTGCCAATATCTTTCGGTAGGAATGTTTATATGCAAAATGTGATGAATTTTCATCATATTTTGGCCTGGTCTATTGATTTCAGGTGCTAACTACATTTTTGTGTAAAACGGTGATTATCTCCCTTTAAGTATTGATTGGCATTCGAACTAAAAAGATTATTATAATTGGTAGCATACTGGCCGAACTCGGGGCTTAATGCTCACTAAATAGAAGCTCACTATCTAATTACAACCACCAGTTTTAATATTCACACAAGGAGCAGAATTCTAACCCAAATGCCAGCTAATATCGGAAGCGGTTTTTGCCACGCGGTCAAGTCCAGTACAGCCATCCGACCCTGTCCCCTGTTCGGCGACCTTGCTCTGTGAGATGACGGCGATGAGACGCGGCCTGATCCGGTATAGGTGCTGCCAGCTCCATGTCGCAATACTGCCCTTCGGTGCTAGGTGGCGCCGGCCGGGGCCCGCGTGTGACCCTGATCCGACCGAGCCGGAGTGGCCGGCCTGGCCCGTCTGCTATAGGTGCTGACAACTGAGCGGCGCGGCGACCTTATTAACCCTCGCCCTGCGGGGGAGGCCTGACAGGCCCCCCTGAGGGTTTTCTTGAATAACTTTGTATACATGCGGCACATCTTGAGTTTACAACAATTATACGTATGCTGTAAAAATTTAATTTAAATTGGTGTAGTAGTTTGGGATTTAATCATGTTTTGATGACATCATGTTGGTGGAAAAACGGTAAATATTTGAAAAGTAGTAGAAAACAGAGTTTTAAAGTAAATTGCAAACACAATTCATACAAGATAAAACAAAAAATGGCATTGCCTTTAAAATGGCAATCTCGGATTTGCAAACTTTTTGGTTTTTGACCCCAAAATAAATTAAAAACTGTTTTTTTTTAAATCCCCACAAAATCAAAGTTTTCAAAGATGTTACAAAAACCGGAATATATGTGAGATAACCGAGTATGGACAACACCCATACCAAATTTCAAAGCAATATCTTCATTTTTGACTGAGTGATGGCTCCCAAGTGTAAGAAACAGATGACGTCATTTTAAAAATAACCTTTTGTGACTTTTTTGACGATATACGAACAAATAATTAACTTTTCTGTTTTCAGAGTCAAAACTGGCCTAGGAACATGCCTTTTTATGTACATTTATCAATTTCTAATTTTGAGGTTTTCTGAAGAGTAAAATCGCTGTTCTGGACGTGGTAAATCCGAGGTCATTAACTTGACCTGGAAGGTCACCCGTTGAC
>JAXIVJ010001602.1:92500-132443 GCA_036785665.1 Chirona hameri | reverse complement strand
TATTTAACAAATCTCTAAAACAAGGCATATTTCCCAATTCATGGAAAACTGCCAACATAAAACCTATTTATAAAAACAAAGGATAACCAGCTAACCCCACAAATTATCGGCCAATATCTCTCCTAAGCTGCATTTCAAAGATGCTGGAAAAAAATTGTTTTCAAAAACATATCTACACATTTATCAAACCACAATCTACTTTCAGACAAACAGAGCGGGTACAGACCAAAGCACAGCACACAACTTCAACTCATCTATTTGACCCACAATCTGTATAAAGACTCAGGACGTGAATTTACAGCAATCTACTTAGACATCTCTAAATATTTTGACAAGATTTGGCATGACGGACTTTTAGAAAAGTGCAAAACTGACTTTGGACTGACTGGAACATCTCTGACATGGCTGCAATCTTACCTGACAAACAGGACACACAAAGTAATTGTAGAAAATAGCTCTTCTTCTCTACAGACTATAAACGCCGGATGCCCTCAAGGCTCCGTTCTGGGTCCGTTGCTAGCATTAATGTATTTGGACGGACTTTCTACGATGACAACAAATGACACCCTCTTCTTCGCCGACGACACATCACTTTACGCTTCCCACAACAACAACGATTTTGGTACGACACAGACATCTCTACAAAGTGACCTTGACAACATCTACAAGTATGGTCAAGATTGGAAAATCATATATAATGGCTCAAAAACGATACAGCAAACATTCTCACTCAAAAAGACACCTAATATTCCTAAACTAATTTTCGATGGCCAGGTAATCCCAGTCAACCAAAGTCATAAACACCTGGGGGTATATCTCTTTCCAACGATCTCAAATTCAAAACGCACATAAATGACATTATCAAAAAGGTAAATAGAGCCATGGGCCCAATATACCCAATAGTACCAAGTATGTACCAAGAACCATTCTAGACCAAATATACTCAACATATATAAGACCTTACTTCGACTATTGTGACATAATCTACGACGGACTTATAACTGCGACAGACGCTTTAAGACTGGAAAGACTGCAAAACCGAGTTGCTCGGCTACGATGTTAAGGACACCGACGAATAAATTGCGACTTGAACTGGGCTGGACTTCGATGGTAAATAGACGAAAAATACATTAACTTATACTGTATCACCGTATTCAAGCACCTAACTCACAAATGCCTCTATACATTAATTCCATTCTCCCCGAGCCTAGGATATCACAAACTGGTAGAGAATTAAGAAACTCAGAAACACTCACACAGCCTTACAACAGAACTTCTGTATTCAAAAACTCTTTTATACCAAGTACCACTAAACTTTGGAACAAATTAGCCCTTTCCGTTCGCCAATCTAATCACATGTCCTTTAAACGCATTATTAAGGAACGTTTTAGCCCACCTCCTCCACCTACATTCTTCACTTCTGGCTCAAAGCGCGGCAATTTGCTACACACCAGACTTCGGGTAAGAGCATCTCAGCTCAATGCCCACCTGTACCAATTCCAACTCACCGATTCACCAAAATGTTCATGCAGCAACCAATCCGAAACTGTTGAACATTTCATTCTCAACTGCATGCTCCACAACAATTATCGAACAGTGATGCTAAATGAGTTATCCACCATTCTCAATATCGACTTCACATCTCTAACAAAATCAGTTCAAATAGACATCATACTTAATGGTTACAGCCTTAGTCAGGTCAGCGGACGACGGGTAGCGTATTGTGTCCAAAAATATATTATGCATACTCAAAGATTTATATAAACACTTCAGGCTCTTTCCTCTCCCCTCCTGGGCACTTGGCGGCGGCGGCGACTGGCTCTGCGGGTGCTCGGCGGGCGGGCGTCCTTCCACGTGCGGCGGTCACTGATCTGAAGTGTACCAAACGAACTGCCGTGTGTGCGCGTGTGTGTTTGCGTGTATGTCTGCGTGTATGTCTGCATGTATGTGTAAAAGCACTTGCTTGCAAGCTTGCATTTGTGAGTGTGTGTAAGTGAGCGTGTAGGCATGCGTGCCTGCACGCGTATGGGTGTGGAGAGAGGTGCCCAGATTTAAGTCTTGTGCTTATGTACCGATCTCCGATACTGTCTCGTACTAATATGCTATATGTTAATAAATATTATCAACTCAACTCAACCCTCCAAGGTCACCCTGCACCCATAAGGAATACCCGCCCACCAAGGTTGGTCGCGTTGAATCCACTGGTATGGGCGGCACGGCTGGGCAAGCATATGTTGAAATGGCCACGTGGCGGCACGTGGCACGTGCCACGTAGCACCGATCGAGCGGCGACCGGCACCATCATCTGTCACTCGCCGAGCTCTATCGGTGCACCAAATTTGGTACGGCTAGCGCAAAAAAAATCCGGCAATCAGAGGACCACTGGGATATCAGATTAACCCCCCTAGGAGGGGTCACGTGCCCCCTCGAGAAAATCAGCCAGTATCGTTTTTCGGCACCCATGTGGACTACCCGCCCACCGAGTTTGGTCGCCGTGTCCACTGGTATGGGCTGGGAAAGCAGATTTTCCCATGGCCACGTGGTGACACGTGGCACCGATCGAGCGGCGACCGGCACCATCATCTGTCACTCGCCGAGCTCTATCGGTGTACCAAATTTGGTGTCGCTACATCAAAATTTCCCGAAATCCGAAGACCCCGCGTGCGTACAGGTTGACCCCCCTGGGGGGTTTTGTTTACCCCCCTCGGGGTCGGCAACCCCACAGGATGTTTCGCACCCATGTGGACTACCCACCCACCGAGTTTGGTCGCCCTGCGTCCACTGGTATGGGCGGCACGTGTTGGCAAATGGATTTTTCAATGACCCACGTGGCGGCACGTGGCACCGATCGACCGGCTACGGGCACCGGCACCTGGGGGCCGAACTGGCGCATCGAACGGTGCCACGCGCGTGTCGCTGCGCCTTTTCGTCAGCGAACTGTGGCCAAACGCCTCAGACAGACAAACAGACATACAAAGTCACTACACCAATAGTCTGCCCCAGTATAAACCTCTGGTATTTGACTTCGTCAAAACCTACGGTTTTGACTAGTGCGGACCCATTTCGGTGGATCGGGTTTGGGTCCGGGGCAAAACCGTAGCCATCATTTCACGAGGAAGCAGATTTTGCATGGCCACGTGGCGGCACGTGGCACGTGCCAGGTGGCACCGACCGGCACCATCAACTGTCACTCGCCGAGCTCTATCGGTTACCCAAATTTGGTGTCGCTACATCAAAATTTCCCGAAATCCGAGGACCCCACGCGATAAAAGGTTTACCCCCCTGGGGGCTTTTGTTTACCCCTCTCGTGGTCGGCAACCGCAAAGGCTTTTCCGCACCCATGTGGACTACCCGCCCACCGAATTTGGTCGCCCTGCGTCCACACGTGTGGGCGGCACGTGTGGGCAAATGGATTTTGCAATGTCCCACGTGGCGGCACGTACCACGTGCCACGTGGCACCAATCGACCGGCCACCGGCACCGGCACCTGGGGGCCGAACTGGCGCATCGGACGGTGCCACGCGCGTGTTGCTGTGCCTCTTCGTCAGCGAGCTGTAGCCAAACGCCTCAGACAGACAAACAAACAGACAGACAAACAAACATACAAAGTCACTACACAAATAGGCTGCTGCCCCAGTATAAACCTCTGGTATTTGACTTCGTCAAAACCTACGGTTTTGACTAGTGCGGACCCATGTTTGTGATCGGGTTTGGGTCCGGGGCAAAACCGTAGCCATTTGTTGGAACGTCACGAGGAGCGCCGACAAACAAATTTGGACAAGAAAAGATAAGAAAAAGCAAATGCCCTTGATAGGATTCGAACCCGGGACTCCAGCGACAAATAAAGAACAGCAGCAGCTACCTGACCCTGACCCTGACCACGCACTACACACAAATAACCAAATTGGTGCGGCTAGCTGTCATAACTCACGAGTTATGGCCGCCCGAATTGAAGACCCCGCTGACAAAGTTGCACGTGCCAGCCGCACGTGCTTTGGTGGCGCCACCATCGCCACCCCCCCCCCCCCCCCCCAAGGTTACCCTGCACCCATAAGGACTACCCGCCCACCGAGGTTGGTCGCGTTGAGTCCACTGGTATGGGCGGCACGGCTGGGTAAGCAGATTTTGCAGTGGCCACGTGGCGGCACGTGGCACGTGCCACGTGGCACCGATCGAGCGGCGACCGGCACCATCATCTGTCACTCGCCGAGCTCTATCGGTGCACCAAATTTGGTGCGGCTAGCGCAAAATAAAATCCCAAAATCAGAGGACCCCTGCGATATCAGGTTAACCCCCTAGGGGGGGGGGGGCAACGTGCCCCCCTCGAAGAAAACAGCCAATTTAGTTTTTTCGGCATCCATGTGGACTACCCGCCCACCGAGTTTGGTCGCCCTGTGTCCACTGGTATGGGCTGGGAAAGCAGATTTTGACATGGTCACGTGGCGGCACGTGGCACGTGCCACGTGGCACCAATCAAGCGGCGACCGGCACCATCATCTGTCACTCGCCGAGCTCTATCGGTTACCCATCTCTGCTGCCATGCTATATTTGGCGCTGGAGTCCCGGGTTCGAATCCCATCGCCGGCATTTGCCTTTTCTCCGTTTTTCTTTACCAATTCTATTTGACAGGCGTTCCTCGTTCAATGTATGGCTACGGTTTTGCCCCGGACCCAAACCCGATCCAGCGAAATGGGTCCGCACTAGTCATCAAAACCATAGGTTTTGACGAAGTCAAATACCAGAGGTTTATACTGGGGCAGCAGCCTATTTGTGTAGTGATTTGTATGTCTGTCTGTTTGTTTGTTTGTCTGAGGCATTTGGCCACAGCTCGCTGACGAAGAGGCACAGCAACACGCGCGTGGCACCGTTCGATGCGCCAGTTCGGCCCCCAGGTGCCGGTGCCGGTCACCGGTCGATCGGTGCCACGTGGCACGTGGTACGTGCCGCCCCGTGGGACATTGCAAAATCTATTTGCCCACACGTGCCGCCCACACGTGTGGACGCAGGGCGACCAAATTCGGTGGGCGGGTAGTCCACATGGGTGCGGAAAATCCTTTGCGGTTGCCGACCCCGAGGGGGGCAAACGAAAGCCCCCAGGGGTAAACCTTTTATCGCGTGGGGTCCTCGGATTTCGGGAAATTTTGATGTAGCGACACCAAATTTGGTACACCGATAGAGCTCGGCGAGTGACAGTTGATGGTGCCGATCGGTACCACGTGGCACGTGCCACGTGCCGCCACGTGGCCATGCAAAATCTGCTTCCTCGTGAAATGATGGCTACGGTTTTGCCCCGGACCCAAACCCGATCCACCGAAATGGGTCCGCACTAGTCAAAACCGTAGGTTTTGACTAAGTCAAATACCGGAGGTTTATACTGGGGCAGCCTATTGGTGTAGTGACTTTGTCTGTCTGTATGTTTGTCTGTTTGTCTGTCTGAGGCGTTTGGCCACAGCTCGATGACGAAGAGGCACAGCAACACGCGCGTGGCACTGTCCGATGCGCCAGTTCGGCCCCCAGGTGCCGGTGCCGGTGGCCGGTCGATTGGTGCCACGTGGCACGTGGTACGTGCCGCCCCGTGGGACATTGAAAAATCCATTTGCCCACACGTGCCGCCCACACGTGTGGACGCAGGGCGACCAAATTCGGTGGGCGGGTAGTCCACATGGGTGCGGAAAATCCTTTGCGGTTGCCGACCCCGAGGGGGGTAAACGGAAGCCCCCAGGGAGTAAACCTTTTATCGCGTGGGGGTCCTCGGATTTCGGGAAATTTTGATGTAGCGACACCAAATTTGGTGCACCGATAGAGCTCGGCGAGTGACAGATGATGGTGCCGGTCGCCGCTCGATCGGTGCCACGTGCCGCCACGTGGGCTTATCAAAACCGTAGTATATGGCTACGGTTTTGCCCCGGACCCAAACCCGATCCACCGAAATGGGTCCGCACTAGTCAAAACCGTAGGTTTTGACGAAGTCAAATACCAGAGGTTTATACTGGGGCAGCCTATTGGTGTAGTGACTTTGTATGTCTGTATGTTTGTCTGTCTGTCTGTCTGAGGCGTTTAGCCACAGCTCGCTGGCGAAGACGCACAGCAACACGCGCGTGGCACCGTCCGATGCGCCAGTTCGGCCCCCGGGTGCCGGTGCCGGTGGCCGGTCGATTGGTGCCACGTGGCACGTGGTACGTGCCGCCCCGTGGGACATTGCAAAATCCATTTGCCCACACGTGCCGCCCACACGTGTGGACGCAGGGCGACCAAATTCGGTGGACGGGTAGTCCACATGGGTGCGGAAAATCCTTTGCGGTTGCCGACCCCGAGGGGGGCAAACGAAAGCCCCCAGGGGGTAAACCTTTTATCGCGTGGGGGTCCTCGGATTTCGGGAAATTTTGATGTAGCGACACCAAATTTGGTGCACCGATAGAGCTCGGCGAGTGACAGTTGATGGTGCCGGTCGGTGCCACGTGGCACGTGCCACGTGCCGCCACGTGGCCATGCAAAATCTGCTTCCTCGTGAAATGATGGCTACGGTTTTGCCCCGGACCCAAACCCGATCCACCGAAATGGGTCCGCACTAGTCAAAACCGTAGGTTTTGACAAAGTCAAATACCGGAGGTTTATACTGGGGCAGCCTGTTGGTGTAGTGACTTTGTCTGTATGTTTGTCTGTTTGTCTGTCTGAGGCGTTTGGCCACAGCTCACTGACGAAAAGGCACAGCAACACGCGCGTGGCACCGGTCAATGCGCCAGTTCGGCCCCCAGGTGCCGGTGCCGGTCGATCATTGCCACGTGCCACGTGCCGCCACGTGGACCATTGCAAAAACCATTTGCCAACACGTGCCGCCCATACCGGTGGACGCAGGGCGACCAAATTCGGTGGGCGGATAGTCCACATGGGTGCAAAAGATCCTTTGGGGTTGCCAACCCCGAGGGGGGTAAACAAAAGCCCCCAGGGGGGTAAACCTTTTATCGCGTGGGGTCCTCGGATTTCGGGAAATTTGTATGTAGCGACACCAAATTTGGTACACCGATAGAGCTCGGCGAGTGACAGATGATGGTGCAGGTCGCCGCTCGATCGGTGCCACGTGGCACGTGCCACGTGCCGCTACGTGGCCCTGGCAAAATATGCTTACCCAGCCCATACCAGTGGTCGCAGGGCGACCAAACTCGGTGGGCGGGTAGTTCACATGGGTACCGAAAAACAATATTGGCTGATTTTCTCGAGGGGGCACGTTGCCCCCCTTAGGGGGGTTAATCTGATATCGCAGGAGTCCTCTGATTGCCGGATTCTATGTTTGCGCTAGCCGCACCAAATTTGGTGCACCGATAGAGCTCGACGAGTGACAGATGATGGTGCCGGTCGCCGCTCGATCAGTGCCACGTGGCACGTGCCACGTGCCGACACGTGGCTAAGGAAAAATATGCTTGCCCAGCCCATACCAGTGGACACAGGGCGACCAAACTCGGTGGGCGGGTAGTCCACATGGGTGCCGAAAAACAATACTGGCTGATTTTCTCGAGGGGGCACGTGACCCCTCCTAGGGGGGTTAATCTGATATCCCAGGGTCCTCTGATTGCCCGATTTTTTTTTGCGCTAGCCGCACCAAATTTGGTGCACCGATAGAGCTCAGCGAGTGACAGATGATGGTATCGATCGCCCGTCGATGGGTGCCACGTGGTACGTGCCACGTGCCGCCACGTGGCCACTGCAAAATCTGCTTCCCCAGCCTTGCCGCCCATACCAGTAGACGCAGGGCGACTAAACTCGGTGGGCGGGTAGTCTACATGGAGCGTTAAAACCTTGGTGGGTGGCGACGGTGGCGCCCCCAAAACACGTGCGGTAGGCACGTGTATTTTGTATTTTGTTTTAGTGGGGTCGGCTATTACTCGCGAGTTATAACAGCTAGACGCACCAAATTTGGTATTTGTGTTTAGCTCGTGGTCAGGGATCTCTGCTGCCATGCTTTATTGGTCGCTGGAGTCACGGGTTCGAATCCCATCGCCGCCATTTTTTTCGGCAAATAATTGCAAAATCCGGATGCATTTCAGTGTAGACCATACCACGGGACGCAAGACGACCAAACTCGGTTGGCGGGTAGTGCACATGGGTGCGTGCAAACCTTGGGGGGGTTGCGTCCCCGAGGTGTGCACGTTGTATCCCCTAGGGGGTAAACCTGTTATCGCGTGGGGTCCTCGGATTGCGGGAAATTTGTATGTAGCCACACCAAATTTGGTGCATCGATAGAGCTCGTCGAGTGTTTTCTGGTGCCGTACGACTCGGGATGCTGGGATGAAGGGTGCACGTGCAATGCGCGTGCAAACTGTTTACAAAAGCTGGGTCCACTGGCAGTATACCGTCCGATGGCACCGTCCGATGCGCCAGTTCGGCCCCCAGGTGCCGGTGCCGGTGGCCGGTCGATTGGTGCCACGTGGCACGTGGTACGTGCCGCCACGTGCGACATTGCAAAATCCTTTTGCCCACACGTGCCGCCCACACGTGTGGAAGCAGGGCGACCAAATTCGGTGGGCGGGTAGTCCACATGGGTGCGGAAAATCCTTTGCGGTTGCCGACCCCGAGGGGGGGAAACAAAGCCCCCAGGCGGGTAAACCTTTTATCGCGTGGGGTCCTCGGATTTCGGGAAATTCTGATGTAGCGACACCAAATTTGGGTAACCGATAGAGCTCGACGAGTGACATATGATGGTGCCGGTCGCCGCTCGATCGGTGCCACGTGGCACGTGCCACGTGCCGCCACGTGGCCATGCAAAATCTACTTCCTCGTGAAATGATGGCTACGGTTTTGCCCCGGACCCAAACCCGATCCACCGAAATGGGTCCGCACTAGTCAAAACCGTAGGTTTTGACGAAGTCCAATACCGGAGGTTTATACTGGGGCAGCCTGTTGGTGTAGTGACTTTGTATGTATGTATGTATGTATGTATGTTTGTTTGTATGTCTGTCTGAGGCGTTTGGCCACAGCTCGCTGACGAAGAGGCACAGCAACACGCGCGTGGCACCGTCCGATGCGCCAGTTCGGCCCCCAGGTGTCGGTGCCAATCACATGTCGATCAGTGCCACGTGCTACGTGCCGCCACGTGGGCCATTGCAAAATCCATTTGCCAACACGTGCCGCCCATACCAGTAGACGCAGGGCGACCAAATTCGGTGGGCGGGTAGTCCACATGGGTGCAGAAGATCCTTTGGGGTTGCCGACCCCGAGGGGGTTAAACAAAAGCCCCCAGGGGGTAAACCTTTTATCGCGTGGGTCCTCGGATTTCGGGAAATTTTGATGTAGCAACACCAAATTTGGTACACCGATAGAGCTCGGCGAGTGACAGATGATGGTGCCGGTCGCCGCTCGATCGGTGCCACGTGGCACGTGCCATGTGCCGCCACGTGGCCATGAACAAATCTGCTTGCCCAGCCCATACCAGTGGACACAGGGCGACCAAACTCGGTGGGCGGGTAGTCCACATGGGTGCCGAAAAACAATATTGGCTGATTTTCTCGAGGGGGGCACGTTGCCCCCCTAGGGGCGGTAACCTGATATCGCAGGGGTCCTCTGATTGCCGGATTTTTTTTTGCGCTAGCCGCACCAAATTTGGTACACCGATAGAGCTCGACGAGTGAAAGATGATGGTGCCGGTCGCCGGGAGATCGGTCCCACGTGGCACGTGCCACTTGCCGCCACGTGGCCATGGCAAAATCCGCTTACCCAGGCCATATCAGTGGGTGCAGGGCGACCAAACTCGGTGGACGGTTAGTCCACATGAGTGCCTAAAAACACATTGGCTGATTTCCGCGAGGGGGGCATGTTGCCCCCCGTACGGAGTTAACCTGATATCGCAGGGGTCCTCCGATTGCCTGATTTTTTTTTGCGCTAGCCGCACCAAATTTGGTACACCGATAGACCTCGACGAGTGAAAGATGATGGTGCCGGTCGCCGCTCCATCGGTCCCACGTGGCACGTGCTACGTGCCGCCACGTGGCCACTGCAAAATCTGCTTACCCAGCCGTGCCGCCCATACCAGTGGACTCAACGCGACCAAACTCGGTGGGCGAGTAGTCATCATGGGTGCGGGATGACCTTGGAGGTTGGCAAAGGCGGAGCCCCCAAAGCACGTGCGGCAGGCACGTGCAATGTTTTTAGCGGGTTCCTCAATTCGGTCGGCCACTACTCGGGAGTTATGAGAGCTAGACGCACCAAATTTGGTATGTGTGGGTAGCTCGTGGTCAGGGCTCCCTGCTGCTATTATTTATGTGTCGCTGGAGTCCCGTGTTCGAATCCCATCGAGGGCATTTGCTTTTTCTATGCTTTTCTTGTCCAATTTTGTTTGTCGGCGCTCCTCGTGACGTTCCAACAAATGGCTACGGTTTTGCCCCGGACCCAAACCCGATCCACCGAAATGGGTCCGCACTAGTCAAAACCGTAGGTTTTGACGAAGTCCAATACCGGAGGTTTATACTGGGGCAGCAGCCTATTTGTGTAGTGACTTTGTATGTATGTATGTATGTTTGTTTGTATGTCTGTCTGAGGCGTTTGGCCACAGCTCGCTGACGAAGAGGCACAGCAACACGCGCGTGGCACCGTCCGATGCGCCAGTTCGGCCCCCAGGTGTCGGTGCCAATCACATGTCGATCAGTGCCACGTGCCACGTGCCGCCACGTGGGCCATTGCAAAATCCATTTGCCAACACGTGCCGCCCATACCAGTAGACGCAGGGCGACCAAATTCGGTGGGCGGGTAGTCCACATGGGTGCGGAAGATCCTTTGGGGTTGCCGACCCCGAGGGGGTTAAACAAAAGCACCCAGGGGGGTAAACCTTTTATCGCGTGGGGTCCTCGGATTTCGGGAAATTTTGATGTAGCAACACCAAATTTGGTACACCGATAGAGCTCGGCGAGTGACGCACCACATTTGGTATGTGTGGGTAGATTGTGGTTAGGGTTATCTGCTGCTGTTCTTTATTTGTCGCGGGAGTCACGGGTTCGAATCCCATCGAGGGCATTTCCTTTTTATATGCTTTTCTTGTCCAATTTTGTTTGTCGGCGCTCCTCGTGACGTTCTAACAAATGGCTACGGTTTTGCCCCGGACCCAAACCCGATAAAGCGAAATGGGTCCGCACTAGTCAAAACCGTAGGTTTTGACAAAGTCAAATACCGGAGGTTTATACTGGGGCAGCCTATTTGTGTAGTGACTTTGTCTGTTTGTTTGTTTGTATGTCTGTCTGTCTGAGGCGTTTGGCCACAGCTCGCTGACGAAAAGGCACAGCAACACACGCGTGGCATCGTCCGATGCGCCAGTTCGCCCCCAGGTGCCGGTGCCCGTGGCCGGTCGATCGGTGCCACGTGCCACGTGCCGCCACGTGGGTCATTGCAAAATCCATTTGCCAACACGTGCCGCCCATACCGGTGGACGCAGGGCGACCAAATTCGGTGGGTGGATAGTCCACATGGGGGCGGAAAATCCTTTGGGGTTGCCGACCCCGAGGGGGGTAAACAAAAGCCCCCAGGGGGTAAAACTTTTATCGCGTGGGGTCCTCGGATTTCGGGAAATTTTGATGTAGCGACACCAAATTTGGTACACCGATAGAGCTCGGCGAGTGACAGATGATGGTGCCGGTCGCCGCTCGATCGGTACCACTTGGCACGTGCCACGTGCCGCCACGTGGCCATGGCAAAATCTGCTTTTCCAGCCTATACCAGTGGACACAGGGCGACCAAACTCGGTGGGCGGGAAGTCCACATGGGTGCCGAAAAACAATATTGGCTCATTTTCTCGAGGGGGCACGTGACCCCTCCTAGGGGGTTAATCTGATATCCCAGGGGTCCTCTGATTGCCGGATTTTTTTTTGCGCTAGCCGCACCAAATTTGGTACACCGATAGAGCTCGACGAGTGACAGCTGATGGTACCGATCGCCGCTCGATCGGAGCCACGTGGCACGTGCCACGTGCCGCCACGTGGCCATGGCAAAATCTGCTTGCCCAGCCCATACCAGTGGACGCAGGGCGACCAAACTCGGTGGGCGGGTAGTCCACATGGGTGCCGAAAAACAATATTGGCTGATTTTCTTGAGGGGGGCACGTTGCTCCCCCCCCCCCCCCTAGGGGCTTTAGCCTGATATGCCAGGGGTCCTCTGATAGAGGGATTTTTTTTCGCTAGCCGCACCAAATTGGGTTCACCGATAGAGCTCAGCAAGTGAAAGAGGATGGTGCCGGTCGCCGCTCGATCGGTGCTACGTGGCACGTGCCACGTGCCGCCACGTGGCCACTGCAAAATCTGCTTACCCAGGCGTAGCGCCCATACCAGTGGACTCAACGCGACCAAAATCGGTGGGCGAGTAGTCCTCATGGGTGCGGGGTGACCTTAGAGGGTGGCAAAGGTAGCACCCCCAAAGCACGTGCGGCAGACACGTGCAATGTTTTTACGGGTTCCTCAATTCGGTCGGCCACTACTCGGGAGTTATGAGAGCTACACGCACCAAATATGGTATGTGTGGGTAGCTCGTGGTCAGGGCTCCCTGCTGCTATTATTTATGTGTCGCTGGAGTTCCGATTTCGAATCCCATCGAGGGCATTTGCTTTTTCTATGCTTTTATTGTCCAATGTTGTTTGTCGGCGCTCCTCGTGACATTCCAACAAATGCCTACGGTTTTGCCCCGGACCCAAACCCAATCACACAAAGATGGGTCCGCACTAGTCAAAACCGTACGTTTTGACTAGTGCGTTTATACTGGGGCAGCCTAGTTGTGTAGTGACTTTGTATGTGTGTCTGTTTGTCTGTCTGAGGTGTTTGGCCACAGCTCGCTGACGAAAAGGCACAGCAACACGCGCGTGGCACCGTCCGATGCGCCAGTTCGGCCCCCAGGTGCCGGTGCCGGTGGCCGGTCGATCAGTGCCACGTGGCACATGCCGCCACGTGGGCTATTGCAAAATCCATTTGCCCACACGTGCCGCCCATACCGGTGGACGCAGGACGACCAAACTCGGTGGGTGGGTAGTCCATATGGGTGCGGAACATCCTGTGGGGTTGCCGACCCCGAGGGGGGTAAACGAAAGCCCCCAGGGGGGTAAACCTTTAATCGCGTGGTGTCCTCGGATTTCGGGAAATTTTGATGTAGCGACACCAAATTTGGTACACCGATAGAGCTCGGCGAGTGACAGATGATGGTGCCGGTCGCCGCTCGATCGGTGCCACGTGGCACGTGCCACGTTCCGCCACGTGGCCATGGCAAAATCTGCTTGTCCAGCCCATACCAGTGGTCGCAGGGCGACCAAACTCGGTGGGCGGGTAGTCCACATGGGTGCCGAAAAACTAAATTGGCTGTTTTCTTCGAGGGGGCACGTTGCCCCCCCCCCCCCTAGGGGGGTTAACCTGATATCGCAGGGGTCCTCTGATTGTGGGAATTTATTTTGCGCTAGCCGCACCAAATTTGGTGCACCGATAGAGCTCGGCGAGTGACAGATGATGGTGCCGGCCGCCGCTCGATCGGTGCCACGTGGCACGTGCCACGTGCCGCCACGTGGCCACTGCAAAATATGCTTATCCAGCCGTGCCGCCCATACCAGTGGACTCAACGCGACCAACCTCGGTGGGCGGGTAGTCCTTATGGGTGCAGGGTGACTTTAGGGGGTGGCGACGGTGGCGCCTCCAAAGCACGTGCGGCTGGCACGTGCAACTTTGTCAGCGGGGTCTTCAATTCGGTCGGCCATAACTCGTGAGTTGACAGCTAGCCGCACCAATTTTTTTATTTGTGTGTAGTGCGTGGTCAGGGTCAGGGTCAGGTAGCTGCTGCTGTTCTTTATTTGTCGCTGGAGTCCCGGGTTCGAATCCCATCAAGGGCATTTGCTTTTTCTTATCTTTTCTTGCCCAAATTTGTTTGTCGGCGCTCCTCGTGACATTCCAACAAATGCCTACGGTTTTGCCCCGGACCCAAACCCAATCACACAAAGATGGATCCGCACTAGTCAAAACCGTAGGTTTTGACAAAGTCAAATACCAGAGGTTTATACTGGGGCAGCAGCCTATTTGTGTAGTGATTTGTATGTCTGTCTGTTTGTTTGTTTGTCTGAGGCGTTTGGCCACAGCTCGCTGACGAAGAGGCACAGCAACACGCGCGTGGCACCGTCCGATGCGCCAGTTCGGCCCCCAGGTGCCGGTGCCGGTGGCCGGTCGATTGGTGCCACGTGGCACGTGGTACGTGCCGCCACGTGGGACATTGCTAAATCCATTTGCCCACACGTGCCGCCCACACGTGTAGACGCAGGGCGACCAAATTCGGTGGGCGGGTAGTCCACATGGGTGCGGAAAATCCTTTGCGGTTGCCGACCCCGAGGGGGGTAAACAAAAGCCCCCAGGGGGGTAAACCTTTTATCGCGTGGGGTCCTCGGATTTCGGGAAATTTTGATATAGCGACACCAAATTTGGTACACCGATAGAGTTCGGCGAGTGACAGATGATGGTGCCGGTCGCCGCCCGATCGGTGCCACGTGGCACGTGCCGCCACGTGGCCATGCAAAATCTGCTTCCTCGTGAAATGATGGCTACGGTTTTGCCCCGGACCCAAACCCGATCCACCGAAATGGGTCCGCACTAGTCAAAACCGTAGGTTTTGACAAAGTCAAATACCGGAGGTTTATACTGGGGCAGCCTATTGGTGTAGTGACTTTGTCTGTATGTTTGTCTGTTTGTCTGTCTGAGGCGTTTGGCCACAGCTCGCTGACGAAAAGGCACAGCAACACGTGCGTGGCACGGTTCGATGCGCCAGTGCGGCCCCCAGGTGCCCGTGTCGGTCGCCGACCGATCGGTGCCACGTGGCACGTGCCGCCACGTGGGGCACTGCAAGATCCATTTGCCAACACGTGCCGCCCATACCGGTGGACGCAGGGCGACCAAATTCGGTGAGCGGGTAGTCCACATGGGTGCGGAAGATCCTTTGGGGTTGCCGACCCCGAGGGGGGTAAACAAAAGCCCCCAGGGGGGTAAACCTTTTATCGCGTGGGGTCCTCGGATTTCGGGAAATTTTGATGTAGCGACACCAAATTTGGTACACCGATAGAGCTCGGCGAGTCACAGATGATGGTGCCGGTCGCCGCTCGATCGGTGCCACGTGGCACGTGCCACGTGCCGCCACGTGGTAATGGCAAAATGTGCTTGCCCAGCCCATACCAGTGGACGCAGGGCGACCAAACTCGGTGGGCGGGTAGTCCACATGGGTGCCGGAAAACAATATTGGGTGATTTTCTCGAGGGGGTACGTGACCCCTCCTAGGGGGGGTTAATCTGATATCCCAGGGGTCCTCTGATTGCTGGATTTTTTTTTGCGCTAGCCGCACTAATCTGGTGCACCGATAGAGCTCGGCGAGTGACAGATGATGGTGCCGGTCGCCGCTCGATCGGTGCCACGTGCCGCCACGTCTCTATGCCAAATCTGCTTGCCCAGCCCATACCAGTGGACACAGGGCGACCAAACTCGGTGGGCGGGTAGTCCACATGGGTGCCGAAAAACTAAATTGGCTGTTTTCTTTGAGGGGGCACGTTGCCCCCCCCCCCCCCCCCTAGGGGGGGGGGGGTTAACCTGATATCGCAGGGGTCCTCTGATTGCGGGATTGTATTTTGCGCTAGCCGCACCAAATTTGGTACACTGATAAAGCTCGACGAGTGACAGATGATGGTGCCGGTCGCCGCTCGATCGGTGCTACGTGGCACGTGACACGTGGCGCCACGTGGCCACTGCAAAGTCTGCTTACCCAGCCGTGCCGCCCATGCCAGTGGATTCAACGCGACCAACCTCTGTGGGCGGGTAGTCCTTATGGGTGCAAGGTGACCTTGGGGGGTGGCGACGGTGGCGCCTCCAAAGCACGTGTGACTGGCAGGTGCAACTTTGTCAGCGGGGTCTTCAATTCGGTCGGCCATAACTCGTGAGTTATGACAGCTAAACGCACCAAATTTGGTATTTGTGTGTAGTGCGTGGTCAGGGATATCTGCTGTAATGCCCTATTTGGCGCTGGAGTGTCGGGTTCGAATCCCAGCGCCGGCATTTGCTTTTGCTATGCATTTCTTGTCCATCTATGTTTGTCGGAGCTCCTCGTAACGTTCCAACAAATGGCTACGGTTTTGCCCCGGACCCAAACCCGATCCACCGAAATGGGTCCGCACTAGTCAAAACCGTAGGTTTTGACAAAGTCAAATACCGGAGGTTTATACTGGGGCAGCCTATTGGTGTAGTGACTTTGTCTGTATGTATGTATGTCTGTCTGTCTGTCTGTCTGTCTGTCTGAGGTGTTTGGCCACAGCTCGCTGACCAAAAGGCACAGCAACACGCGCGTGGCACCGTCCGATGCGCCAGTTCGGCCCCCAAGTGCCGGTGCCGGTGGCCGGTTGATCGGTGTCACGTGGTACGTGCCGCCACGTGGGACATTGCAAAATCAATTTGCCCACACGTGCCGCCCATACCAGTGGACGAAGGGCGACCAAACTCGTTGGGCGGGTAGTCCACATGGGTGCGGAAAATCCTTTGGGGTTGCCGACCCCGAGGGGGGTAAACAAAAGCCCCCAGGGAGGTAAACCTTTTATCGCGTGGGGTCCTCGGACTTCGGGAAATTTTGATGTAGCGACACCAAATTTGGTACACCGATAGAGCTCGACGAGTGACAGATGATGGTACCGGTCGCCGCTCGATCGATGCCACGTGGCACGTGCCACGTGCCGCCACGTGGCCATGACAAAATATGCTTGCCCAGCCCATACCAGTGGACACAGGGCGACCAAACTCGGTGGGCGGGTAGTCCACATGGGTGCCGAAAAACAAAATTGGTTATTTCCTTCGAGGGGGGCACGTTGCCCCCCTTAGGGGGGTCAACCTGTACGCATGCGGGGTCCTCGGATTTCGAGAAATTTTGATGTAGCGACACCAAATTTGGTACACCGATAGAGCTCGGCGAGTGACAGATGATGGTGCCGGTCGCCGCTCGATCGGAGCTACGTGCCACGTGCCACGTGCCGCCACATGGCCATGGTAAAATATGCTTGCCCAGCCCATACCAGTGGACACAGGGCGACCAAACTCGGTGGGCGGGTAGTCCACATGGGTGCCGAAAAACGATACTGGCTGATTTCCTCGAGGAGAAACGTTGTTACCCCTAGGGGGGGGGGGGGGGGGGGTCAACCTGATATCCCAGGGGTCCTCTGATTCCGGATTTTGTTTTTGCGCTAGCCGCACCAAATTTGGTGCACCGATAGAGCTCGACGAGTGACAGATGATGGTGCCGGTCGCCGCTCGATCGGTGCTACGTGGCACGTGCCACGTGCCGCCACGTGGCCACTGCAAAATCTGCTTACCCAGCCGTGCCGCCCATACCAGTGGACTCAACGCGACCAAAATCGGTGGGCGACTAGTCCTCATGGGTGAGGGGTGACCTTGGAGGGTGGCAAAGGTGGCGCCCCCAAAGCACGTGCGGCAGACACGTGCAATTTTTTTTTATCGAGTTCCTCAATTCGGCCGGCCATTACTCGCGATTTATGACAGCTAGCCGCCCCAAATTTGGTATGTGTGGGTATGTTGTGGTTAGGGCTATCTGCTGCTATTCTGTATGTGTCACTGGGGTCCCGGGTTCGAATCCCATCGAGGGCATTTGCTTTTCCTATGCCTTTCTTGTCCAATTGTGTTTGTCGGCGTTCCTCGTGACGTTCCAACAAATGGCTACGGTTTTGCCCCGGACCCAAACCCGATCCACCGAAATGGGTCCGCACTAGTCAAAATCGTAGGTTTTGACGAAGTCAAATACCAGAGGTTTATACTGGGGCAGCAGCCTATTTGTGTAGTGACTTTGTATGTTTGTTTGTCTGTCTGTTTGTTTGTCTGTCTGAGGCGTTTAGCCACAGATCGCTGACGAAGAGGCACAGCAACACGCGCGTGGCACCGTCCGATGCGCCAGTTCGGCCCCCAGGTGCCGGTGCCGGTGGCCGGTCGATTGGTGCCACGTGGCACGTGGTACGTGCCGCCAAGTGGGACATTGCAAAATCCATTTGCCCACACGTGCCGCCCACACGTGTGGACGCAGGGCGACCAAATTCGGTGGGCGGGTAGTCCACATGGGTGCGGAAAATCCTTTGCGGTTGCCGACCCCGAGGGTGCAAACGAAAGCCCCCAGGGCGTTCCTCGTGAAATG
Source organism: Chirona hameri (assembly GCA_036785665.1). Lineage (NCBI taxonomy): Eukaryota > Metazoa > Arthropoda > Thecostraca > Balanomorpha > Balanidae > Chirona > Chirona hameri. Next base: position 114,278 of record JAXIVJ010001602.1, on the reverse strand, counting down.
ATGGCTACGGTTTTACCCCGGACCCAAACCCGATCACAAAGATGGGTCCGCACTAGTCAAAACCGTAGGTTTTGACGAAGTCAAATACCAGAGGTTTATACTGGGGCAGCCTATTGGTGTAGTGACTTTGTCTGTATGTCTGTCTGTCTGTCTGTCTGTCTGAGGTGTTTGGCCACAGCTCGCTGACGAAAGGGCACAGCAACACGCGCGTGGCACCGTTCGATGCGCCAGTTCGGCCCCCAGGTGCCGGTGCCGGTCGCCAGTCGATCGGTGCCACGTGGCACGTGCCGCCACGTGGGAAATTGCAAAATCCATTTGCCCACACGTGCCGCCCATACCAGTAGACGCAGAGCGACCAAATTCGGTGGGAGGGTAGTCCACATGGGTGTGGACCATCCTTTGGGGTTGCCGACCCCGAGGGGGGTAAAAAAAAAAACAGGGGGTAAACCTTTTATGGCGTGGGGTCCTCGGATTTCGGGAAATTTGTATGTAGCCACACCAAATTTGGTACACCGATAGAGCTCGGCGAGTGACAGATGATGGTGCCCGTCGCCGCTCGATCGGTGCCACGTGGCACGTGCCACGTGCCGCCACGTGGCCATGGCAAAATCTGCTTGCCCAGCCCATACCAGTGGTCGCAGGGCGACCAAACTCGGTGGGCGGGTAGTCCACATGGGTGCCGAAAAACAATACTGGCTGATTTCCTCGAGGGGGCACGTTGCCACCCCTAGGGGGGTCAACCTGATATCGCAGGGGTCCTCTGATTGCGGGATTTTATTTTGCGCCAGCCGCACCAAAATTGGTGCACCGATAGAGCTCGACGAGTGACAGATGATGGTGCCGATTGCCGCTCGATCGGTGCCACGTGGCACGTGCCACGTGCCGCCACGTGGCCATGGCAAAATCTGCTTGCCCAGCCCATACCAGTGGACACAGGGCGACCAAACTCGGTGGGCGGGTAGTCCACATGGGTGCCGAAAAACAATACTGGCTGATTTCCTCGAGGGGGGCACGTTGCCACCCCTAGGGGGGTCAACCTGATATCGCAGGGGTCTTCTGATTGCCAGATTTTATTTTGCGCTAGCCGCACCAAATTTGGTACACCGATAGAGCTCGACGAGTGAAAGATGATGGTGCCGGTCGCCGCTCGATCGGTGCCACGTGGCACATGCAACGTGCCGCCACGTGACCACTCAAAATCTGCTTACCCAGCCGTGCCGCCCATACCAGTGGACTCAACGCGACCAAAATCGGTGGGTGAGTAGTCCTCATGGGTGCCGGGTGACCTTAGAGGGTGACAAAGGTAGCACCCCCAAAGCACGTGCGGCAGGCACGTGTAACTTTTTTTTAGCGGGTTCCTCAATTCGGTCGGCCACTACTCGGGAGTTATGAGAGCTAGACGCACCAAATTTGGTATGTGTGGGTAGATTGTGGTTAGGGCTATCTGCTGCTATTCTTTATGTGTCGCTGGAGTCGCGGGTTCGAATCCCATCGCCGGCATTTGATTTTTTTATGTTTTTCTTGTCCAATTCTATTTGACAGGCGTTCCTCGTGAAATGATCGCTACGGTTTTGCCCCGGACCCAAACCCGATCCACCGAAATGGGTCCGCACTAGTCAAAACCGTAGGTTTTGACGAAGTCAAATACCAGAGGTTTATACTGGGGCAGCCTATTGGTGTAGTGACTTTGTATGTCTGTTTGTCTGTCTGTCTGTTTGTCTGAGGTGTTTGGCCACAGCTCGCTGACGAAGAGGCACAGCAACACGCGCGTGGCACCGTCCGATGCGCAAGTTCCGCCCCCAGGTGCCGGTGTCGGTCGCCGGTCGATCGGTGCCACGTGCCACGTGCCGCCACGTCGGTCATTGCAAATCCATTTGCCAACACGTGCCGCCCATACCAGTGGACGCAGGGCGACCAAACTCGGTGGGCAGGTAGTCCAAATGAGTGCGGAAGATCCTTTGGGGTTGCCGACCCCGAGGGGGCAAACGAAAGCCCCCAGGGGGTAAACTTTTGATCGCGGGTCCTCTGATCGGGGGATTTTTTATCGCTAGCCGCACCAAATTTGGTACACCGATAGAGCTCGGCGAGTGACAGATAAAGGTCCCGGTTGCCGCTCGATCGGTGCTACGTGGGACGTGCCACGTGCCGCCACGTGTCCACTGCAAAATCTGCTTGCCCAGCCCATACCAGTGGGTGCAGGGCGACAAAACTCGGTGGGTGGGTAGCCCACATGGGTACAGAAAAACAATTTTGGCTGATTTTCTCGAGGGGAGCACGCTGTCCCCCCTAGGGGGTTAGCCTGATATCGCAGGGGTCCTCTGATTGCGAGATTTTATTTTGCGCTAGCCGCACCAAATTTGGTGCACCGATAGAGCTCAGCGAGTGACATATGATGGTGCCGGTTGTTGTTCGATCGGTGCCACGTGGCACATGCCACGTGCCGCCACGTGACCACTGCAAAATCTGCTTACCCAGCCGTGCCGCCCATACCAGTGGACTCAACGCGACCAAAATCGGTGGGCGAGTAGTCCTCATGGGTGAGGGGTGACCTTGGAGGGTGGCAAAGGTGGCACCCCCAAAGCACGTGTGGCAGGCACGTGCAATGTTTTTAGCGGGTTCCTCAATTCGGTCGGCCACTACTCGGGAATTATGAGAGCTAGACCCACCAAATCCGCCAACCGAATATCCGCCAACCGAATTTGGTCGCCCTGCGTCCATCGGTATGGGCGGCACGTGTTGGCAAATATATTTTGCAATGACCCACGTGGCGGCACGTGGCACGTGGCACGTGGCACACATCGACCGTCGACCGGCACCGGCACCTGGGGGCCGAACTGGCGCATCGAACGGTGCCACGCACGTGTTGCTGTGCCGTTTCGTCAGCGAGCTGTGGCCAAACGCCTCAGACAGACAGACATACATACATACATACAAAGTCACTACACAAATAGGCTGCCCCAGTATAAACCTCCGGTATTGGACTTCGTCAAAACCTACGGTTTTGACTAGTGCGGACCCATCTTTGTGATCGGGTTTAGGTCCGGGGCAAAACCGTAGCCATACATTTCACGAGGAGCGCCGACAAACAAAATTGGACAAGAAAAGCATAGCAAAAGCTTTCCGCAAAAGCCCTCGATGGGATTCGAACCCGGGACTCCAGCGACACATAAAGAATAGCAGCAGATAGCCCTAACCACAATCTACCCACACATACCAAATTTGGTGCGTCTAGCTATCATAACTCCCGAGTAGTGGCCGACCGAATTGAGGAACCCGCAAAAAAAGTTGCACGTGCCTGCCGCACGTGCTTTGGGGGCGCCACCGTTGCCAACCTCCAAGGTAATCCCGCACCCATGATGACTACTCGCACACAAATTTTGGTTACGTTGAGTCCACTGGTATGGGCGGCACGGCTGGGTAAGCAGATTTTGCAGTGGCCACGTGGCGGCACGTGGCACGTAACACGTGGCACCGATCGTCCGGCGACCGGCACCATCATCTTTCACTCGCCGAACTCTATCGGTGCACCAAATTTGGTGCGGCTAGCGCAAAAAAAAATCCGCCAATCAGAGGACCCCCACGATATCATGTTAACGATATCGTTGATATCGTTGCCCCCCACGATATCGTTGCCCCCCTAAGGGGGGCAACGTGCCCCCTCGAGAAAATCAGCCAGTATTGTTTTTCGGCACCCATGTGGGCTACCCACCCACCGAGTTTAGTCGCCCTGCGACCACTGGTATGGGCTGGGCAAGCAGATTTTGCAATGGCCACGTGGCGGCACGTGGCACGTGCCACGTAGCACCGATCGAGCAGCGACCGGTACTATCATCTGTCACTCGCCGAGCTCTATCGGTGCACCAAATTTGGTGCGGCTAGCGCAAAATAAAATCCCGCATTCAGAGGACCCCTGCGATATCAGGTTAACCCCCCCCCCCCCTAGGGGGGAGGGCGACGTGCCCCCTCGAGAAAATGAGCCAGTATTGTTTTTCGGCACCCATGTGGACTACCCGCCCACCGAGTTTGGTCGCCCTGCGACCACTGGTATGGGCTGGGAAAGCAGATTTTCCCAATGGCCACGTGGCGGCACGTGCCACGTGGCACCGATCGAGCGGCGACCGGCACCATCATGTCACTCGCCGAGCTCTATCGGTTACCCAAATTTGGTGTCGCTACATCAAAACTTCCCGAAATCCGAGGACCCCACGCGATAAAAGCCCTGGGGGGTTTGTTTAACCCCCCCCCCCCCCCCTCGGAGTCGGCAACCCCAAAGGATGTTCCACACCCATGTGGACTACCAACCTACCAAGTTTGGTCGCCCTGCGTCCACTGGTATGGGCGGCACGTGTGGGCAAATGGATTTTGCAGTGCCCTACGTGGCGGCACGTGCCACGTGCCACGTGGCACCGATCGATCGTCGACCGACACCGGCACCTGGGGGCCGAACTGGCGCATCGAAAGGTGCCACGCGCGTGTTGCTGTGCCTTTTCGTCAGCGAACTGTGGCCAAACACCTCAGACAGACAGACAGACAGACAAACAGACAAACATACAAAGTCACTACACCAATAGGCTGCCCCAGTATAAACCTCCGGTATTTGACTTTGTCAAAACCTACGGTTTTGACTAGTGCGGACCCATTTCGCTGGATCGGGTTTGGGTCCGGGGCAAAACCGTAGCCATTTGTTGGAACGAAGAGCGCCGACAAACATAATTGGACAAGAAAGGCATAGGAAAAGCAAATGCCCTCGATGGGTTTCGAACCCGGGACCCCAGTGACACATAAAGAATAGCAGCAGATAGCCCTAACCACAATCTACCCAGACATACCAAATTTGGTGCGTCTAGCTCTCATAACTACCGAGTAGTGGCCGACCGAATTGAGGAACCCGCTAAAAACATTGCACGTGCCTGCCGCACGTGCTTTGGGGGGGGGATACTTTTGCCACCCTCTAAGATCACCCCGCACCCATGAGGACTACCCGCCCACCGAGTTTGGTCGCCCTGCGTCCACTGGTATGGGCAGCACGTGTTGGCAAGCATATTTTGCAATGGCCACGTGGCGGCACGTGGCACGTGCCACGTGGCAACGATCGAGCGGCGACCGGCACCATCATCTGTCACTCGCCGAGCTATATCGGTGTACCAAATTTAGTGCGGCTACCGCACAAAAAAAAAATCCGGCAATCAGAGGACCCCTGGGATATCAGATTACCCCCCCCCCCCCCTAGGAGGGGTCACGTGCCTCCTCGAGAAAATCAGCCAATATTGTTTTTCGGCACCCATGTGGACTACCCGCCCACCGAGTTTGGTTGCCCTGTGTCCACTGGTATGGGCTGGGCAAGCAGACTTTGCCATGCCCACGTGGCGGCACGTGGCACGTGCCACGTGGCACCGATCGAACAACAACCGGCACCATCATATCTCACTCGCCGAGCTCTATCGGTGCACCAAATTTGGTGCGGCTAGCGCAAAAAAAAAATCCGGCAATCAGAGGACCCCTGGGATATCAGATTAACCCCCCCTAGGAGAGGTCACGTGCCCCCTCGAGAAAATCAGCCAATATTGTTTGTCGGCACCCATGTTGACTACCCGCCCACCGAGGTTGGTCGCCTTGTGTCCACTGGTATGGGCTGGGAAAGCAGATTTTGCCATGGCCACGTGGCGGCACGTGGCACGTGCCACGTGGCACCGATCGAGCAGCGACCGGCACCATCATCTGTCACTCGCCGAGCTCTATCGGTGTAACCAATTTGGTGTCGCTACATCAAAATTTCCCGAAATCCGAGGACCCCACGCGATAAAAGCCCTGGGGGCTTTTGTTTGCCCCCCTCGGAGTCGGCAACCCCAAAGGATCTTCCGCACCCATGTGGACTACCAGCCCACCGAATTTGGCGCCCTGCGTCCACTGGTATGGGCGGCACGTGTGGGCAAATGGATTTTGCAATGGCCCACGTGGCGGCACGTGCCACGTGGCACTGATCGACCGGTGACCGGCACCGACACCTGGGGGCCGAACTGGCGCATCGAACGGTGCCACGCGCGTGTTGCTGTGCCTTTTCGTCAGCGAGCTGTGGCCAAACGCCTCAGACAGACAAACAGGCATACAGACAAAGTCACTACAGTTAACTGCCCCAGTATAAACCTCCGGTATTTGACTTTGTCAAAACCTACGGTTTTGACTAGTGCGGACCCATTTCGGTGGATCGGGTTTGGGTCCGGGGCAAAACCGTAGCCATTTGTTGGAACGTCACGAGGAACGCCTGTCAAACAAATTGGAAAATAAAAGCATATAAAAAGCAATTGCCGGCAATGGGATTCGAACCCGCGACTCCAGCAACAAATAAAGAATAGCAGCAGATAAGCCTAACCACAACCTACCCACACATACCAAATTTGGTGCGTCTAGCTCTCATAACTCCCGAGTAGTGGCCGACCGAATTGAGGAACTCGATAACAAAAGTTGCACGTGCTTGCCGCACGTGCTTTGGGGTGCCACAATCGCCACCCCCAAGGTCACCCCGCACCCATGAAGACTACCCGCCCACCGAGTTTGGTCGCCCTGCGTCCACTGGTATGGGCTGGGCAAGCAGATTTTGCCATGGCCACGTGGCGGCACATGGCACGTGCCACGTGGCACCGATCGAGCGGCGACCGGCACCATCATCTTTCACTCGTCGAGCTATATCGGTGTACCAAATTTGGTGCGGCTAGCGCAAACAAAAATCCGGCAATCAGAGGACCCCTGGGATATCAGATTAACCCCCCTAGGAGGGGTCACGTGCACCCTCGAGAAAATCAGCAAATATTGTTTTTCGGCACCCATGTGGACTACCCGCCCACCGAGTTTGGTCGCCCGGTGTCCACTGGTATGGGCTGGGAAAACAGATTTTGCCATGGCCACGTGGCGGCACGTGGCACGTGCCACGTGGCGCCGATCGAGCGGCGACCGGCATCATCATCTGTCACTGGTCGAGCTCTATCGGTGTACCAAATTTGGTGTCGCTACATCAAAATTTCCCGAAATCCGAGGACCCCGCGCGATAAAAGGTTTACCCCCTGGGGGCTTTCGTTTGCCCCCCTCGGGGTCGGCAACCCCACAGGATGTTCCGCCCCCATGTGGACTACCTGCCCGCCGAGTTTGGTCGCCCTGCGTCCACTGGTGTGGGCAAATGGATTTTGCAATGGCCCACGTGGCGGCACGTGCCACGTGCCACGTGGCACCGATCGACCGGCCACAGGCAACGGCACCTGGGGGCCGAACTGGCGCATCGGACGGTGCCACGCGCGTGTTCTTGTGCCTTTTCGTCAGCGAGCTGTGGCCAAACACCTCAGACAGACAGACAGACAGACAGACAGACAGACATACATACATACAGACATACAAAGTCACTACACCAATAGGCTGCCCCAGTATAAACCTCCGGTATTTGACTTTGTCAAAACCTACGGTTTTGACTAGTGCGGATCCATCTTTGTGTGATCGGGTTTGGGTCCTGGGCAAAACCGTAGCCATACATTTCACGAGGAACGCCGACAAACATATTTGGAAAGGAAAAACATAGAAAAAGCAAATGCCAGCGATGGGATTCTAACCCGGGACTCCAGCGCCAAATATAGCATGGCAGCAGAGATCCCTGACCACGAGCTAAACACATATACCAAATTTGGTGCGGCTAGCTGTCATAAATCGCGAGTAATGGCCGGCCGAAATGAGGACGGCGCTAAAAAAGGTTGCACGTGCCTGCCGCACGTGCTTTGGGGGAGTTACCGTTGCCACCCCCAAAGGTCACCCTGCACCCATAAGGACTACCCGTCCACCGAGTTTGTTGGCGTTGAGTCCACTGGCATGGGCGGCACGGCTGGGTAAGCAGATTTTGCAATGGCCACGTGGCGGCACGTGGCACGTCCCACGTAGCACCGATCTCCCGGCGACCGGGACCATCATCTGTGACTCGCCGAACTCTATCGGTGCACCAAATTTTGTGCGGCTAGCGCAAAAAAAAAACCGGCAATCAGAGGACCCCTGGGATATCAGGTTAACCACCCCTAGGGGGGACAACGTGCCCCCCTCGAGAAAATCAGCCAATATTGTTTTTCGGCACCCATGTGGACTACCCGCCCACCGAGTTTGGTCGCCCTGCGACCACTGGTATGGGCTGGGCAAGCAGATTTTACCATGGCCACGTGGCAGCACGTGGCACGTGCCACGTGGCACCGATCGAGCGGCGACCGGCACCATCATCTTTCACTCGTCGAGCTCTATCGGTGTACCAAATTTGGTGTCGCTACATCAAAATTTCCCGAAATCCGAGGACCCCACGCGATAAACGGTTTACCCCCCTGGGGGCTTTTGTTTACCCCCCTCGGGGTCGGCAACCCCAAAGGATCTTCCGCACTCATGTGGACTACCCGCCCACCGAATTTGGTCGCCCTGCGTCTACTGGTATGGGCGGCAAGTGTTGGCAAATGGATCTTGCAGTGCCCCACGTGGCGGCACGTGCCACGTGCCACGTGCCACGTGGCACCGATCGATCGGTGATCGGCACCCACACCTGGGGGCCGAACTGGCGCATCGGACAGTGGCACGCGGGTGTCGCTGCGCCTTTTCGTCAGCGAACTGTGGCCAAACGCCTCAGACAGACATACAGACATACAAAGTCACTACACCAATAGGCTGCCCCAGTATAAACCTCCGGTATTGGACTTTGTCAAAACCTACGGTTTTGACTAGTGCGGACCCATTTCGGTGGATCGGGTTTGGGTCCGAGGCAAAACCGTAGCCATCATTTCACGAGGAAGCAGATTTTGCATGGCCACGTGGCACCGATCGAGCTGCGACCGGCACCATCATCTGTCACTCGCCGAGCTCTATCGGTGTACCAAATTTGGTGTCGCTACATCAAAATTTCCCGAAATCCGAGGACCCCCACGCGATAAAAGGTTTACCCCCTGGGGGGCTTTCGTTTGCCCCCCTCGGGGTCGGCAACCGCAAAGGATTTTCCGCACCCATGTGGACTACCCGCTCACCGAATTTGGTCGCCCTGCGTCCACACGTGTGGGCGGCACGTGTGGGCAAATGGATTTTGCAATGTCCCACGTGTCGGCACGTACCACGTGCCACGTGGCACCAATCGACCGGCCACCGGCACCGGCACCTGGGGGCCGAACTGGCGCATCGGACGGTGCCACGCGCGTGTTGCAGTGCCTCTTCGTCAGCGAGCTGTGGCCAAACGCCTCAGACAGACAAACAAACAAACAGACAGACATACAAAGTTACTACACCAATAGGCTGCCCCAGTATAAACCTCTGGTATTTGACTTCGTCAAAACCTACGGTTTTGACTAGTGCGGACCCATTTCGGTGGATCGGGTTTGGGTCCGGGGCAAAACCGTAGCCATCATTTCACGAGGAAGCAGATTTTGCATGGCCACGTGGCGGCACGTGCCACGTGGCAACGATCGAGCGGCGACCGGCACCATCATCTGTCACTCGCCGAACTCTATCGGTGTACCAAATTTGGTGTCGCTACATCAAAATTTCCCGAAATCCGAGGACCCCACGCGATAAAAGGTTTACCCCCTGGGGGCTTTTGTTTACCCCCCTCGGGGTCGGCAACCCCACAGGATGTTCTGCACCCATATGGACTACCCACCCACCGAGTTTGGTCGCCCTGCGTCCACACGTGTGGGCGGCACGTGTGGGCAAATGGATTTTGCAATGTTCCACGTGGCGGCACTTGCCACGTGCCACGTGGCACCGATCGACCGGTGACCGGCACCGGCACCTGGGGGCCGAACTGGCGCATCGAACGGTGCCACGCGCGTGTTGCTGTGCCTCTTTGTCAGCGAGCTGTGGCCAAACGCCTCAGACAAACAAACAAACAGACATACAAAGTCACTACACAAATAGGCTGCTGCCCCAGTATAAACCTCCGGTATTGGACTTCGTCAAAACCTACGGTTTTGACTAGTGCGGACCCATTTCGGTGGATCGGGTTTGGGTCCGGGGCAAAACCGTAGCCATCAATTCACGAGGAAGCAGATTTTGCATGGCCACGTGGCGGCACGTGGCACGTGCCACGTGGCACCGACCGGCACCATCATCTTTCACTCGTCGAGCTCTATCGGTGTACCACATTTGGTGTCGCTACATCAAAATTTCCCGAAATCCGAGGACCCCCACGCGATAAAAGGTTTACCCCCCTGGGGGCTTTTGTTTACCCCCCTCAGAGTCGGCAACCCCAAAGGATGTTCCACACCCATGTGGACTACCCGCCCACCGAGTTTGGTCGCCCTGCGTCCACTGGTATGGGCGGCACGTGTGGGCAAATGGATTTTGCAGTGCCCCACGTGGCGGCACATGCCACGTGCCACGTGGCACCAATCGACCGGCCACCGGCACCGGCACCTGGGGGCCGAACTGGCGCATCGGACGGTGCCACGCGCGTGTTGCTGTGCCTCTTCGTCAGCGAGCTGTGGCCAAACACCTCAGACAAACAAACAACCATACATACATACATACATACATACAAAGTCACTACACCAATAGGCTGCCCCAGTATAAACCTCCGGTATTTGACTTTGTCAAAACCTACGGTTTTGACTAGTGCGGACCCATTTCGGTGGATCGGGTTTGGGTCCGGGGCAAAACCGTAGCCATTTGTTGGAACGAAGAGCGCCGACAAACATAATTGGACAAGAAAAGCATAGAAAAAGCAAATGCCATCGATGGGATTCGAACACGCGACTCCAGCGCCAAATATAGCATGGCCGCAGATAGCCCTGGCCACCACCTACCCCAAAACACCAAATTTGGTGCGGCTATCTGTCATAAATCGCGAGGAATGGCCGGCCGAAATGAGGACGCCGCTAAAAAAGGTTACACGTGCCTGCCGCACGTGCTTTGGGGGCGCCACCGTTGCCACCCTCCAAGGTCACCCCGCACCCATTATGACTACCCGCCCACCGAGTTTGGTGGCGTTGAGTCCACTGGTATGGGCTGGGAAAGCATATTTTGCCATGACCACGTGGCGGCACGTGGCACCGATCGAGCGGCGATCGGTACCATCATCTTTCACTCGTCGAGCTCTATCGGTGTACCAAATTTGGTGCGGCTAGCGCAAACAAAAATCCGGCAATCAGAGGACCCCTGCGACATCAGGTTGGCCCCCCCTAGGGGTGGCAACGTGCCCCCCTCGAGGAAATCAGCCAGTATTGTTTTTCGGCACCCATGTGGACTACCCGCCCACCGAGTTTGGTCGCCCTGTGTCCACTGGTATGGGCTGGGAAAGCATATTTTGCCATGACCACGTGGCGGCACGTGGCACCGATCGAGCGGCGACCGGCACCATCATCTGTCACTCGCCGAGCTCTATCGGTGTACCAAATTTGGTGGCGCTACATCAAAATTTCCCGAAATCCGAGGACCCCACGCGATAAAAGGTTTACCCCCCTCGGGGTCGGCAACCCCAAAGGATCTTCAGCACCCATGTGGACTACCCGCCCACCGAATTTGGTCGCCCTGCGTCCACCGGTATGGGCGGCACGTGTTGGCAAATGGATTTTGCAATGGCCCACGTGGCGGCACGTGCCACGTGCCACGTGGCACCGATCGACCTGTGATTGGCACCGACACCTGGGGGCCGAACTGGCGCATCGAACCGTGCCACGCACGTGTTGCTGTGCCTTTTCGTCAGCGAGCTGTGGCCAAACGCCTCAGACAAACAAACATACATACAGACATACAAAGTCATTACACCAATAGGCTGCCCCAGTATAAACCTCCGGTATTTGACTTTGTCAAAACCTACGGTTTTGACTAGTGCGGACCCATTTCGGTGGATCGGGTTTGGGTCCGGGGCAAAACCGTAGCCATTTGTTGGAACGTCACGAGGGGCGCCGACAAACATATTTGGAAAATGAAAACATAGAAAAAGCAAATGCCCTCGATGGGATTCGAACCCGGAACTCCAGCAACAAATAAAGAATAGCAGCAGTTAGTCCTAACTACAATCTACCCACCCATACCAAATTTGGTGCGGCTAGCTGTCATAAATCGCGAGTAATGGCCGGCCGAAATGAGGACGCCGCTAAAAAGGTTGCACGTGCCAGCCGCACGTACTTTGGGGGCGCACCGTTGCCACCCTCCAAGGTCACCCCGCACCCATGAGGACTACCCGCCCACCCAGGTTGGTCGCGTTGAGTCCACTGGTATGGGCGGCACGGCTGGGTAAGCAGATTTTGCAGTGGCCACGTGGCGGCACGTGGCGCGTGCCACGTGGCACCGATCGAGCGGCGACCGGCACCATCATCTCTCACTCGTCGAGCTCTATCGGTGCACCAAATTTGGTGCGGCTAGCGCAAAATAAAATCCCGCATTCAGAGGACCCCTGCGATATCAGGTTAACCCCCCTAGGGGGGGGGCAACGTGCCCCCCTTGAGGAAATCAGCCAGTATTGTTTTTCGGCACCCATGTGGACTACCCGCCCACCGAGTTTGGTCGCCCTGCGACCACTGGTATGGGCTGGGAAAGCAGATTTTGCAGTGGCCACGTGGCGGCACGTGGCACGTGCCACGTAGCACCGATCGAGCGGCGACCGGCACCATCATCTGTCACTTGCCAAACTCCATCGGGTCACCAAATTTGGTGCAGCTAGCGCACAAAAAAAATCCCGTAATCAGAGGACCCCCGCGATATCAGGTTAACCCCCCTAGGGGGGACAACGTACCCCCCTCGAAAAAATCAGCCAGTATTGTTTTTCGGCACCCATGTGGACTACCCGCCCACCGAGTTTGGTCGCCCTGCGTCCACTGGTATGGGCTGGGCAAACAGATTTTGCCATGGCCACGTGGCAGCACGTGGCACGTGCCACGTGGCACCGATCGAACGGCGACCGGCCCCATCATCTGTCACTCGCAGAGCTCTATCGGTGTACCAAATTTGGTGTCGCTACATCAAAATTTCCCGAAATCCGAGGACCCCACGTGATAAAAGGTTTACCCCCCTCGGAGTCGGCAACCCCAAAGGATATTCCGCACCCATGTGGACTATCCGCCCACCGAGTTTGGTCGCTCTGTGTCCACTGATATGGGCTGGGCAAACAGATTTTGCCATGGCCACGTGGCGGCACGTGGCACGTGCCACGTGGCACCGATCGAGCGGCGGCCGGCACCATCATCTTTCACTCGTCGAGCTCTATCGGTGTACCAAATTTGGTGCGGTTAGCGCAAAAAAAAATCCCGCAATCAGAGGACCCTCACGATATCATATCAGGTTAACCCCCCCTAGGGGGGACAACGTACCCCCCTCGAAAAAAATCAGCCAGTATTGTTTTTCGGCACCCATGTGGACTACCCGTCCGCACTTTGTCCCCCTAGCGGGGACAAAGTGCCCGCCCTCGAGAAAATCAGCCAATATTGTTTTTCGGCACCCATGTGGACTACCCGCCCACCGAGTTTGGTCGCCCTGTGTCCACTGGTATGGGCTGGGAAAGCAGATTTTGCCATGGCCACGTGGCGGCACGTGGCACGTGCCACGTGGCACCGATCGAGCAGCGACCGGCATCATCATCTGTCACTCGTCGAGCTCTATCGGTGTACCAAATTTGGTGTCGCTACATCAAAATTTCCCGAAATCCGAGGACCCCACGCGATAAAAGGTTTACCCCCCTGGGGGCTTTCGTTTGCCCCACTCGGGGTCGGCAACCCCAAAGGATCTTCCGCACTCATGTGGACTACCCGCCCACCGAGTTTGGTCGCCCTGCGTCCACCGGTATGGGCGGCACGTGTTGGCAAATGGATCTTGCAGTGCCCCACGTGGCGGCACGTGCCACGTGCCACGTGACACCGATCGATCAGCCACCGGCACCTGGGGGCCGAACTGGCGCATCGGACGGTGCCACGCGCGTGTTGCAGTGCCTCTTGGTCAGCGAGCTGTGGCCAAACGAGCTGTGGCAAAACACATTTGTTGGAACGTCACGAGGAGCGCCGACAAACAAATTTGGACAAGAAAGGCATAGGAAAAGCAAATGCCCTTTATGGGATTCGAACCCGGGACTCCAGCGACAAATAAAGAACGGCAGCAGCTACCTGACCCTGACCCTGACCACGCACTGCACACAAATAACAAAATTGGTGCGGCTAGCTGTCATAACTCACAAGTTATGGCCGACCGATTTGAAGACCCCGCTGACAAAGTTGCACGTGCCAGCCGCACGTGCTTTGGAGGCGCCACCGTCGCCAGCCACCCCCCCCCCCCCCCCAAGGTCACCCTGCACCCATAAGGACTACCCGCCCACCGAGGTTGGACGCGTTGAGTCCACTGGTATGGGCGGCACGGCTGGGTAAGCAGATTTTGCAGTGGTCACGTGGCGGCACGTGGCATGTGCCACGTGGCACCGATCGAGCGGCGACCGGCACCATCATCTGTCACGCGCCGAGCTCTATCGGTGCACCAAATTTGGTGCGGCTAGCGCAAAAAAAAATCTGGCAATCAGAGGACCCCTGCGATATCAGGTTGACCCCCCTAGGGGTGGCAACGTGCCCCCCTCGAGGAAATCAGCCAGTATTGTTTTTCGGCACCCATGTGGACTACCCTCCCACCGAGTTTGGTCGCCCTGTGTCCACTGGTATGGGCTGGGCAAGCAGATTTTGCCATGGCCACGTGGCGGCACGTGGCACGTGCCACGTGGCACCGATCGAGCGGCGACCGCCACCATCATCTGTCACTCGTCGAGCTCTATCGGTGTACCAAATTTGGTGTCGCTACATCAAAATTTCCCGAAATCCGAGGACCCCAGGCGATAAAAGGTTTACCCCTGGGGGCTTTTGTTTACCCCCCTCGGGGTCGGCAACCCCAAAGGATGTTCCACACCCATGTGGACTATCCGCCCACCGAGTTTGGTCGCCCTGCGTCCACTGGTATGGGCGGCACGTGTTGGCAAATGGATCTTGCAATGACCCACGTGGCGGCACGTGGCACGTGGCACGTGGCACCGTTCGACCGGCCTCCGGCACCGACACCTGGGGGCCGAACTGGCGCATCGGACGGCGCCACGCGCGTGTTGCTGCGCCTTTTCGTCAGCGAGCTGTGGCCAAACGCCTCAGACAGACAAACAAACATACATACATACAAAGTCACTACACCAATAGGCTGCCCCAGTATAAACCTCCGGTATTTGACTTTGTCAAAACCTACGGTTTTGACTAGTGCGGACCCATTTTGCTGGATCGGGTTTGGGTCCGGGGCAAAACCGTAGCCATCATTTCACGAGGAACGCCTGTCAAATAGAATTGGAAAAGAAAAACATAGGAAAAGCAAATGCCGGCGATGGGATTCGAACCCGCGACTCCAGCGACAAATAAAGAATAGCAGCCGGTAGCCCTAAGCACAATATACCCACACATACCAAATTTGGTGCGTCTAGCTCTCATAACTCCCGAGTAGTGGCCGACCGAATTCAGGAACTCGATAAAAAAAAGTTGCACGTGCTTGCCGCACGTGCTTTGGAGGCGCCACCGTTGCCAGCCTACAAGGTCTTCCCGCACCCATGATGACTACTCGCCCACCGATTTTGGTCGCGTTGAGTCCACTGGTATGGGCTGGGAAAGCAGATTTTGCAGCGGCCACGTCGCGGTACGTGGCACGTGCCACGTGGCACCGATCGAGCGGCGACCGGCACCATCATATGTCACTCGTCGAGCTCCATCGGTGTACCAAATTTGGTGCGGCTAGCGCAAAAAAAAATCCGGCAATCAGAGGACCCCTGGGATATCAGGTCTAGGAGGGGTCACGTGCCCCCTCGAGAAAAAATCATCCAATATTGTTTTTTGGCACCCATGTGGACTACCCGCCCACCGAGTTTGGTCGCCCTGTGTCCACTGGTAAGGGCTGGGAAAGCAGATTTTGCCATGGCCACGTGGCGGCACGTGGCACGTGCCACGTGGCACCGATCGAGCGGCGACCGGCACCATCATCTGTCACTCGTCGAGCTCTATCGGTGTACCAAATTTGGTGTCGCTACATACAAATTTCCCGAAATCCGAGGACCCCACGCCATAAAAGGTTGGGGCTTTTAAGCCCTGGGGGCTTTTGTTTACACCCCTCGGGGTCGGCAACCCCAAAGGATGTTCCACACCCATGTGGACTACCCGCCCACCGAATTTGGTCGCCCTGCGTCTACTGGTATGGGCGGCACGTGTTGGCAAATGGATTTTGCAGTGCCCCACGTGGCGGCACGTGCCACGTGCCACGTGGCACCAATCGACCGGCCACCGGCACCGGCACCTGGGGGCCGAACTGGCGCATCGGAAGGTGCCACGCGCGTGTTGCTGTGCCCTTTTGTCAACGAACTGTGGCCAAACACCTCAGACAGACAGACATACAAACAAACAAACAAACAAACAAACAAACAAACAAACAAACAAACAAACAAACAAACAAACAAACAAACAAACAAACAAACAAACAAACAAACAAACAAACAAACAAACAAACAAACAAACAAACAAACAAACAAACAAACAAACAAACAAACAAACAAACAAACAAACAAAAACATACAAAGTCACTACACAAATAGGCTGCCCAGTATAAACCTCCGGTATTGGACTTCGTCAAAACCTACGGTTTTGACTAGTGCGGACCCATTTCGCTGGATCGGGTTTGGGTCCGGGGCAAAACCGTAGCCATTTGTTGGAACGTCACAAGGAGCGCCGACAAACAAAATTGGACAAGAAAAGATAAGAAAAAGCAAATGCGGGCGCTGGGATTCGAACCCGGGACTCCAGCACCAAATATAGCATGGCAGCAGATAGCCCTGACGACGCCCTACACACAAATACCAAATTTGGTGCGGCTAGCTGTAATAAATCGCGAGTAATGGCCGGCGGAAATTAGGACGCCGCTAAAAAAGGTTGCACGTGCC
Organism: Chirona hameri; assembly: GCA_036785665.1. NCBI lineage: Eukaryota > Metazoa > Arthropoda > Thecostraca > Balanomorpha > Balanidae > Chirona > Chirona hameri. The sequence goes on along the minus strand of JAXIVJ010001602.1, from coordinate 97,351 downwards.
TGCCGCACGTGCTTTGAAGGCGCCACCGTCGCCACCTCCAAGGTCACTCTGCCTCCATGATGACTACCCGCCCACCGAGTTTGGTGGCGTTCAGTCCGCTGGTATGGGCGGTACGGCTGGGTAAGCAGATTTTGCCATGGCCACGTGGCGGCACGTGGCACGGATCGAGCGGCGACCGGCACCATCATCTGTCACTCGCTGAGCTCTATCGGTGCACCAAATTCTGTGCGGCTAGCGCGAAACAAAATCCGGCAATCAGAGGACCCCTGCGATATCAGATTAACCCCCCTAGGGGGGGGGGGCAACGTGCCCCCTCGAGAAAATCAGCCAATATTGTTTTTCGGCACCCATGTGGACTACCCGCCCACCAAGTTTGTTCGCCCTGCGACCACTGGTATGGGCTGGGCAAGCAGATTTTGCCATGGCCACGTGGCGGCACGTGGCGCGTGCCACGTGGCAAAGATCTCCCGGCGACCGGCACCATCATCTGTCACTCGTCGAGCTCTATCGGTGCACCAAATTTGGTGCGGCTAGCGCAAAATAAAATCCCGCATTCAGAGGACCCCTGCGATATCAGGTTAACCCCCTAGGGGGGCAACGTGCCCCCCTCGAAGAAAACAGCCAATTTAGTTTTTTCGGCACCCATGTGGACTACCCGCCCACCGAGTTTGGTCGCCCTGCGACCACTGGTATGGGCTGGGAAAGCAGATTTTCCCATGGTCACGTGGCGGCACGTGGCACGTGCCACGTGGCACCGATCGAGCGGCGACCGGCACCATCATCTGTCACTCGTCGAGCTCTATCGGTTACCCAAATTTGGTGTCGCTACATCAACATTTCCCGAAATCCGAGGACCCCACGCGATAAAAGGTTTTCGCGTGGGCTTTCGTTTGCCCCCTCGGAGTCGGCAACCCCAAAGGATTTTCCGCACCCATGTGGACTACCCGCCCACCGAGTTTGGTCGCCCTGCGTCCACTGGTATGGGCGGCACGTGTGGGCAAATGGATTTTGCAGTGCCCCACGTGGCGGCACGTGCCACGTGCCACGTGGCACCGATCGACCGGCCACCGGCACCGGCACCTGGGGGCCGAACTGGCGCATCGAACGGTGCCACGCGCGTGTTGCTGTGCCTTTTCGTCAGCGAGCTGTGGTCAAACGCCTCAGAGAAACAGACAGACAGACAGACAGACAGACAAACAGACAGACATACAAAGTCACTACACAAATAGGCTGCTGCCCCAGTATAAACCTCCGGTATTTGACTTTGTCAAAACCTACGGTTTTGACTAGTGCGGACCCATCTTTGTGATCGGGTTTAGGTCCGGGGCAAAACCGTAGCCATCATTTCACGAGGAAGCAGATTTTGCATGGCCACGTGGCGGCACGTGGCACGTGCCACGTGGCACCGACCGGCACCATCAACTGTCACTCGCCGAGCTCTATCGGTTACCCAAATTTTGTGTCGCTACATCAAAATTTCCCGAAATCCGAGGACCCCCACGCGATAAAAGGTTTACCCCTGGGGGCTTTCGTCTGCCCCCCTCGGGGTCGGCAACCGCAAAGGATTTTCCGCACCCATGTGGACTACCCGCCCACCGAATTTGGTCGCCCTGCGTCCACACGTGTGGGCGGCACGTGTGGGCAAATGGATTTTGCAATGTCCCACGGGGCGGCACGTACCACGTGCCACGTGGCACCAATCGACCGGCCACCGGCACCGGCACCTGGGGGCCGAACTGGCGCATCGGACGGTGCCAGGCGCGTGTTGCTGTGCCTCTTCGTCAGCGAGCTGTGGCCAAACGCCTCAGACAGACAGACATACAAACAGACATACAAAGTCACCAATAGGCTGCCCCAGTATAAACCTCTGGTATTTGACTTTGTCAAAACCTACGGTTTTGACTAGTGCGGACCCATTTCGGTGGATCGGGTTTGGGTCCGGGGCAAAACCGTAGCCATTTGTTGGAACGTCACGAGGAACGCCTGTCAAATGGAATTGGACAAGAAAACCATTTAAAAAGCAAATGCCCTCGACGGGATTGCAATGCAATTGCAATTGCAATTGCATTGCATTGCATTGCATTGCATTGCATTGCATTGCATTGCATTGCATTGCATTGCATTGCATTGCATTGCATTGCATTGCATTGCATTGCATTGCATTGCATTGCATTGCATTGCATTGCATTGCATTGCATTGCATTGCATTGCATTGCATTGCATTGCATTGCATTGCATTGCATTGCATTGCATTGCATTGCATTGCATTGCATTGCATTGCATTGCATTGCATTGCATTGCATTGCATTGCATTGCATTGCATTGCATTGCATTGCATTGCATTGCATTGCATTGCATTGCATTGCATTGCATTGCATTGCATTGCATTGCATTGCATTGCATTGCATTGCATTGCATTGCATTGCATTGCATTGCATTGCATTGCATTGCATTGCATTGCATTGCATTGCATTGCATTGCATTGCATTGCATTGCATTGCATTGCATTGCATTGCATTGCATTGCATTGCATTGCATTGCATTGCATTGCATTGCAGACCATTGTAGAAATCATAAAATCACCCCCAATGGGTGCAGTGGCAGGTTGGGGCAGCAAAATGGACTTGGCACAGCAAGCCGAACCATTCAGTCACAACCATACTGATATTTCCCTGTTATCGTGTGTTATCCATTAGATCGGCTCTATCGAAGAAGCTGCATTCAAGTTTTTACCGGCATTTCTGTTATTTCAACCAAAATTGTCATTCAAAGGACGAAATACCCTACTTTTAGATATAATTTTGATTTCAAAGTGTAGCCAAAGTTCCATGTTAACCTAAAAACATGCAAATTGCAGGATTCTTGCTTTATCTCATTCGTCATTACATCGTAAACATACATCGATTTCGCGAGCCGCGGTCTTCCTGTTGTAAGCTTCGTACAAAGGTCCGTGTTTCGGTGCCGTTTATACCTTCACGTGTGATTGCACTCAAAAACTCTTGCCATATTATTAATCCACGGTCTATGCTGAACATATTCATGAATATCCTATATTGAAATGGAAAAAATACACTATGATCAATTATGTCGGGCTAGATCGGGCTCCTGGCCCATAGTGCGCTGGTGACGGCCGCTCTTCGTTGGACCCACCTGCGTGCCACACGTATTGCACCCAGACGTATGTGCTGGCGGCGAAGAAGAGCCAGTGCACGGGTATGAATATGTAGCAGATCATGTCCGACGTGAGGGTCATCAGCACAAAGAACAACGAGAACGCCTGCCGGGCAGACACGGAGTCGGAAAAAAGTGTTAATACGCTAGTGCATACGCACGACGTAACCCCTCCGCACGCGAACACACGCATGCACACGCACCCCCACATCGGCGAGCCTGGAACGGTAAATACGGTAAGCTGAAAGGCGGTATTCTAACTTATGATGAAAATACACAAACTGACATTGATACATCGTCACTAGATTCTTTCAAAACGTGCACTCTTTGTCAGCTTTCATCTAGCTGAGATGTAATCTTTACGCAGTTTGTCATGCTGATCCCAAATATGCTGACCATATTTGCCTCTCACTTCGGTTAAGACTGGTATGTACATTTTGCTTTTTATCCGCTACCATAGGCGGTGGAACGGGAGGGGCACCGTGGCCCCTTGAATTTCCAAGGGGGCACCCCAAAAAAATCAACCCTTAAATTTGATGTCTAAGGTTCATGATTTAGGTCTAATTATAACATTTATGGAAACACATTGGTATAATGCCGTGATTATTTACGAGCTTGATAATGCAGGCCTGGCATTTCCGTTGAATAGGCAGACGTTGGTCAATATCATGCAGTGGTTTAGTGCACGACGGAAACCGCGCTAATACACATAGTGCACAAACTAGACTTAACCCGCACCCCGCTGGGGGGAGGCAATATCTGCCCCCCCCCCCCCCTCGCATATTTGTTTTCAATAACTTAAAAATTATGATATATATTGACGTAAAACTGACGTGTCATGCAATTTTTGGTGAAAAAACATAAATGTTCGAAAAACCGTAGACAATCGAGTTTTGATGACAATTGCAAATGCAAAACGTCAAAAAAAAGAAATTACACTCTTTTTTAAAAGGCTATCTCGGATTTGTGAAATTTTGGATTTTTAACCAAACAAAAGATAAAAAAAGTTTTTGTTTTGGAAAATTTCCACTTGTAAGATATTAAAAAAGGAATATACATTAGAGAAACAAATATGGAAGATATCCAAACCAAATTTCAAAGCAATATCTATATTTTTGACCGACTTATAGCTCCTTAAGCATAAGTAACTCATGACGTCATTTTTTTCGTTTCTTTTTTCTTTTAGCGACCAGATACATACAAATAAATGACACCGTTGTATTTCTGAGACAAAACTGGTCTAGAAACATGCCTTTTTTATTTAGATTAATGAATTTCACATTTTGACCTTGTGACCTGACCTTGACCTTATATGAGGTTAGGTTGTGAAAATGGCTGCTACTATATAATTATACGTGTAAAATAACCCATCAAACATATTTTGCATGACTGTCGTATATATTTTGAAAATAGTGGCCGTTTGCAACCTAACCTTGACCTTGACCTGTGCTTACAATTTCACTTTTGCTTCTGTGGGAGATGCATTATACCTACTTTTGTGAGCATGTTGTGCATACGTCATAATTCGTAGGCGTGTCGGTGTCGGTGTCGGTGTCGGTGTCGGTGTCGGTGTCGGTGTCGGTGTCGGTGTCGGTGTCGGTGTCGGTGTCGGTGTCGGTGTCGGTGTCGGTGTCGGTGTCGGTGTCGGTGTCGGTGTCGGTGTCGGTGTCGGTGTCGGTG
>JAXIVJ010001602.1:0-82500 GCA_036785665.1 Chirona hameri | reverse complement strand
TTGCGGAAAACGCTGTCAAAGGTACGATGTTTGAGTAAAACTCAATTGTCGTAACGGAAATTACTGACAATAGACCGGGCTATCAAACTGCTATCTCAGATTTTTGAGTTGTTTTTTTTAATTCAAAATTTTGGAAATCAATTTTTTTTTTACAAAATGTTCAAGAAAAAATAATAATTATCCCAAAACCGGAATATATGTCATTGCGACGTGTGCGGTGAATGTTTACCAAATTTGAAGTCGATATTTTCGAAAATTACTGAGTTATGACCTTTAAATGACAAAAATCGACCACCTCTCACAGCATTACTATGCATAAAAAACGCATTTCCATTTTTGCTTTTTACTTCTATTTATATGGAACAAACAATGTTCTAAGATCATTTTACGCGTTCTAGACGAAAAACAAACCCATAAACATGTGTTACAACGCCTAATGACCGTAATCTGCAGGTTGACCTCGTGACTTCGGATGACCTTGACCTGACCTAAGGTCATAAACAGCTTAGAACGGTACTTAGCAGTGTCAGACACACGAATCATACCGATTTATCGACAGCTTATGCGTTTAATATCGCAATTTCGCGCGACAATTCCATCCATCGAGACCTTTTGACACGGTCAAACATTTTGTACTTGACCTGACCTCTGACGTCATCGGTAACCCCGAGGTCAACAATATTATGTTTCTCTCGATAAATTTCCCAGGGCTATCGAATGCCGTTTTAATTTTTACATTCGAGCCAGTAGTTCCGGAGATCCGAGGGGGGGGGGGGGGGCAAAAAATAGCCCCCCCCCCCAGTAAGTCGCGTTATGAAATATACCCCAGTAACTCGCGGGTTAACAGTGGGGGAATGTCAGGCGAAGGTGAGGCGAAGGTGAAAAAAAGCTCCCGTAGGGCGAGGGTTAAGACTCTTATAGGACGTAAGAAAGGACTAATTATTCCACCTCTAGACATCCCAGACGGATACACTATTACTGGCGAACAACAAAAAGCCAACTTACTTAACGACAACTTTGCCTCACAGACACAATAAGGAGAAACACATTCACTGCCAGACATAGACATAAACACGGACGTGGGGCTGGTATCCGCTCTGAGTCAAATAACAGTTGAAGAGCAAGAGGTGCTTAAACTTTTTAATTCACTAGACGTGCAAACATTAACTGGTCCAGACCAACTTCCTGCCAAGAAACTAAAAATGTGCGCTCTTCTCATATATAAACCACTGACAAAACTATTTAACATGTCACTAAATACTGCAACATTTCCGAGCACTTGGAAGGTTGCCAACATTACTCCTATTTTCAAAAACAAGGACACTGCCTCCAACACCCTCAACTATCGTCCAATTAGCCTGCTCTCTTGCCTATCGAAAATGTTAGAAATAATTGTCTTCAATCGCATTTACGAACACCTCACGACTAATCACCTCCTGTCGGACAAGCAGAGCGGGTACCGGCCCGATCATAGCACTCAACTTCAACTCGCACACATGACACACAAGCTGTACAAATCACTGGACCAGGGACATGACTTTACAGCCATATACCTCGACATCACTAAATACTTCGATAAAATCTGGCACGCAGGACTACTATATAAATGTCAAACTGACTTTTACATTACTGACAAAGTATGTGACCATGACTTAAATCATACTTGACAGACAGGCGACACAGGGTTAGTTAGGCTGGGGAACACGTACTCAACTTTACACACAATTCGCTGGCGGCCCACAGGGATCCATTATGGGCCCCTTACTAGCAATTCTCTACCTTGACGAACAAGCTGACAAAACCGAAAACACAGCTTTATTCTATGCTGACGACATATCACTTTACTCAGCACACTCAACGATAAACGTAGATAATGTTCAAGAATCCCTCCAACGCGACCTAAACATAATTGAAAACTACGGCAGGCAATGGGCCATAACTTTCAGTCCTGCGAAAACTATCTGCCAGACTTTCAGCAACAATTCCCGACATCCCTCACCGACACTGACTTTTGCTGGACAAACAATCCCGACGACAGACTCACACACACACTTAGGACTCACTCTGTCAACAGACCTCCGATTCCACAACCACGTTAACGAAATAATTCGCAAAGTCAACATTGCACTTAGCCCTCTCTACACAGTTGCCTCCAAACTACCACGCCCACTATTATAAAACATATACACGACGTACATACGACCTTATTTCGACTACTGTGACGCCATTTTCGATGGGCATCTCACAGCTTACGACGAACGCAGACTAGAGACACTGCAAAACCGCGCTGCTAGACTTGTTACCGGGACATATTTTAGAACTTCCACTGACAAACTTAGACTAGAGCTTGGTTGGAACCGATTAACAACTAGACGAGAAATGCATCGACTAACGCTCTTCTGGCACCTATCCAGATGTACGTTCGTTCCAGACTATATTAAACAAACTTTTCCCAACCACGACACACCGACACAGTTAGGACACCCAGAAATTTGAACACTTTGACGCTTCCTGATAATAGAACCACACGATTTCAAAAATCGTGCATACCTGATACGATTCGTAAATGGAACAAACTACCATCACATGTACAGTTTTTTAACACAATCACAGTTTTAAACACAATCATCACGAACCTTCAAAAAAAAAATCACAGTTTTGTTGGGAGCAAGGCATCCACCTAGTTATTAACTCTCGGCTCCAAACGTGGTAATATAACACACACTCAGCTACGGCTAGGAAATTCAGATATAAATGCACACCTGTTCCAAATACAAAAATCCCTACACCCACACTGCCAATGCGGGCACAGAACAGAAACCACATTGCACTTTATGTTACACTGTCCACTTTACGCGCCACTCAGACAGTCTCTTTCAAAACATCTGCACAGAACTAAACACTAACTTCACTCACCTCACTACCACCGAACAATACGAAACACTTATACATGGGACAAACATCAGCACTTCAAGTTCCTGGAGGGTACCACATCTTTTCCAAAAATATATTTCCGACACAAACCGTTTCCGTTCAAATTAGCAGAGGAGTTCGGCACGCGCGGGGGGCGAAGCTGTTGCTGCGATCATTGACTAAACAATGCACATGATGGTCAGGTGTAGAAATGCAAAATGTCACGCGGGGGATGGTGCCTCGTTATAGGCTAAGTGTGCCCTTGCACCATCTCCCCACTACCCACTGTTGTTATTGTTTGGCTTCCAATAAATCTGTGTTGTTGTTATTGTAGGAGTATGTGCGAAAATGACAAGAGGCATTGGCATTTTGCCATTCGTCATTGCTAAAACGTTTAGTCGTTTAGTGAGCGGTGCTTGATGTGAAAGCGGTTACTGAAAGTTTGGGGACGATATTGGCGGTAGTTTACGTGATATTGCAAAATACACGAGGGAGCAAAACAAAATACTCTCGTGTTAGTCACTAATCCAGTAACTTGCATCGTGCGACAGAAATTGCCCTAGATTCGTCGTGAGCGACGAATCTCGCCATTTATAGACCTCTGCCGACGGGGTCCGCGCCAACTTCGAACCGACAGGGGGGGGGGGGGGGGGCGGATACCTGCCCTCTAAGATTTAAAAAAACATGCAACATAGCGACAGACATAACTAAACGTTAGATAGCTCGAAACAAGGTATTATGAAGTACTAAGGTAATTTGTTTAGATCAGGTCATTATTGAGGTTACCAGAGGTCAGCAAAGGTAAAATTTCGGCCATATAAGGTATCCTTACCAAAAGCAGTCTATATCTCGAAAGCAAAAAGAGCTAGGCGACGCGCGAAAAAAACGTCCGAAAGAAAATGATTTTTTGTGTCACTCTGGCTCCATCAGATTTAATATCAGGTAAATAGTCCGCCCCTGTAGCTCAGTGGGAGAGCGCTGGACTTCTGACCTATCCCGGTAGTGGCAGCCCGGGTTCGAGTTCGAGAAATTTCGGCCATATAAGGTATCCTTACCAAAAGCAGTCTATATCTCGAAAACAAAAAGAGCTAGGCGACGCGCGAAAAAAAAACGTCCGAAAGAAAATGATTTTTTTTGTCACTCTGGCTCCATCAGATTTAATATCAGGTCAATAGTCCGCCCCTGTAGCTCAGTGGGAGAGCAGTGGGAGATCCCTAAATCTACCTGACCTGTGCTCAGGTCAAGGTCAGGTCAAGTTCAAATTGTACATCAATCAACGCGTCTGGACGAGCCAAACGCAATGTTGAGAACTCCATTACTCTACCTTGATTTGGCAAAGAGTTATTGAGAGAAAAAAAACACGCGTGACCTCGGGGTCACCTGAGTTGACCTCGTAGAGGTCACATAACAAAAATGTGAATTTGGTCTTTGCATACGGCACAATAATAATGTATCTGGTGAAAACTGGTCAAATTTAAGCATTTACTGTGGATTTATACGTGTTTTCATTTTTATCCAATTACTTATAATGATGAGGTCACGAAATCGATCTGACCTTAGGTCACCGATATTCAAAATTCAATATAAACGAATTGTAGGTACTTATGGCCTAATTAAATCCTGTGAGTTTGAAACAGTGTTCGCCACGGTCACACCAACCCCCTGCCCGGCCCAGCCCAGGCCCATGAACACCAAGCCCATGCCCGGCCCATGCCCGGCCCATGCCCGGCCCATGCCCGGCCCATGCCCGGCCCATGCCCGGCCCATGCCCGGCCCATGCCCGGCCCATGCCCGGCCCATGCCCGGCCCATGCCCGGTCAAATTTATAATATTGAGGCCCAGGACCGTCGGGCCTCTTCAGATTAAGTATATCTTATTTTCACAAAAATTGCAATCATTATCCTAGCAAAATACTAAGTTGAAATTGTCCAAAAAAAACACTGGCAATGTTTTGTCAGAAATTGCAGGTTCTTAACAAATAATAAGTTGAAATTGACAAAAGAAAGCACAGGCAAGCCACAAGCAGGTCATAATTGTGGCTTATGGCGCAACAACTGCTGTGGTTATTTGATTCCCAGACATAGACGTAACCACCTTCCAAAAGTAGGTGGGGACGGAGGCACTTTGAAGTAGATTCTTTCCCTGCAACGCCCATAGGCGTAATGTTAAAATCTGAAAATGTTACTGGGGACTGATCCCCAGTGACCCCACCCCAGTGGTGGTTACGCGCCTGCTCCCAGGCCCCCAGGGCGGGAATTCAACTTTTTTGTTGGTGGAGTACATATCTTCGCAAAGTAAGAGTACACAAATAACCTGATGGAAGGCCAAAAACAAGAAATACTTATATACTAATGAATAATGAAATTTGAAAATCCGAGATTGCAATTTTAAAGAGAATTAAAAATTTGTATCTTTGGTGAATTAAGTTTGCAATTTGCTTTAAAACTCTGTTTTCTACGATTTTCCCAATATTTCTCATTTTTTACCAAGATGACGTCATCAAAACATTACTATCTCCCAAAATACTTAACCAATTTCAAATACATTTTTACAGCATACGTATAATTGTTGAAAACTCAGCTACCAAAAATTTCAGCAAGATGCACCTTATGTGGCAAAAGTTATTCAAGAAAAACCTTAGGGGGAGTTGGCCTGTCAGGCCCCCCCCCCCCCCCCCCCCCGTAGGGCGAGGGTTAAATGAATGGTGGAGATCAACAATCATGTATGCTCGAGCTCAAACTTGCTCCTGCAGCACCTAAAGCAATGTATCGGAAAGCATTTTGTATTTTTTCCGGCTCCAAAACGTTGGTCCCAGCTGTGCTCAGTACTGGATTAATGATGGCCGCTCTCATCCAGTTTGGCTGTGGTATTGGCGCCCGCCCAAAGCCGAAGCGTACGAATTCGCCGAGACTTGACCTTGAAAAGTCTATCTGTGTTATAAGGTATAGGTCACATAACTCCTACGGTCCCAAAGTCGAGTCATAGCAATTTATGCTGTTTTATTATGAAAGAGGCTAAGGTTGTTGAAAATATAATTAACTGCATACGCTTTTTAATTTTAAAGTGCATTGACGGAATGGTGATGTTGAGTTTGCAACATTCAAAAGAAAGTAACAGTCCGCAAAGAAGTGATTCTAAATAGTGATGTGGCGACTCCAATTTTACACATGCTTGGCAAGCATGAGTGGTGCAAATGTATTCTTTGATCTAATGGGGGGTGTTTCGGGAACCAAATTTTGCAGGTGAAATCGGACACGCTTAATCGACCGATACACACCAAAAACTCCATATTGGCCTGCGAGGTGGCAATGTCCCTTTAAATGCCGGTTTATGTTTTGCATTTGATGCGAGTTAAATGATGTGGAATAATCATCTGTTGTTTGACATCTTTTTATATGTAGTTATTCCACAATATAACAATGACCTATTGGCATGACGATCGAAGCCGGAGAAATGCGATTTTGATTTAAATCCCAAATGATGGAAATACAAAATCGCATTTTATTGATCTAGGTGTCCTGGAATTTGGTCAATTTTCTACAAAAATTGATCATATAGCCATCTAAAGTAGTCGCTCCGTCATGGAATAATAATGTATCTGATCTTCCGGATTTCGCCTGTTAGTAGAGCGCAGCTCTGTTGGCGAAAAAGGAAATAAATAAACCAAAAATGAGCAAGTGGAATGCGCTATCTATCGTATGTCACTTGTTGATTGCTAACATCCAGTGGTTGTCATCATAAAACGATGTCCATCATGTTTTCATTCCTCCAATTTTGCTTTATATTTCAACACATCGGTAATCTCATAAGCACGGCTCACCTCTCAGGTACTGGATATATTAAAGAGCCTGGTTAGCACGGACTGGGTCAAGAGATATTGGTTGGATACTGGTCATTGGCCTCACGTCGCCCGAGCATTGAGACGGGGGGGGGGGGGGGCAGACAGGCGAGTGATTGCACGGAGCAGACGCGACTGACGCGACATCTATAATGAAGGTGGTGCTACTAGCAACCTATAGAACAATGGAAGGCTGCGTTCGCATGCTCAAGTAGCAAGCTATCCTGTCCTCGTTATGCAAAATTCGTACCATTTGAACTCATTAGTCATCTCACCAGTCGACTTATCCTAGCTCAGGTATTTTTTTCAGATTAATTTGCCTGGAGAAGGGTGATGCACGTCCAGGTAAATCTACATAGACCACGGTCATACTTAAGACAATTCCGATCGTAGGTAAATAAATACAACGGAAATCCTTCAAAATCCAATCATTCAATCCTTCAAAGTAAAATATTCATCATACCTTCCGCATTGTTTCGGTGTCTCAAAAGGCTGACATAGCGTGTATTTCGTTGTCTTTTTGGGTAGATTCAATTACGATTCATGCAGGCACCTTGGCAGAAGCGGATCCAGGGGAGGGGGGGGGGGCAACGGGGTCATGCCCCCCCCCCCCCCCCTACCCAAGACCGTTCAAGGGGGAGACAAACTATGCCCCCCCCCCCCCAGACGTGAAGTCTAATACATGCTATATTTGCGTTTGTAGAACGGTACTGGTCAAATTTGGCCAGATTTGATAATTTTTTGCAAAATTTGGCGGCGCTGCGCGCCGTTGTTTTCCCGCTATGCTAAAAAAAACTGAAGGTGGGGGAGGGGGAATGACAAATGACCCCCTTCAGGGCAAGGGGTAATTTATAAGTTTAATAATTATCACGTTTACAGGTGTCCTTATTTCATTATTTCTATCCAGCACCATTTCGGTCAAGCAAGTCTACAATAGAACAATCGGCCCAAATCCATCTTTCTTCATATAAATCCTTGCCGTCCTTCTGGTCATGGGCGGAACTTTAATGTAAATTGGGGTTGTAGCTACAACCCCAATAATTTGGGAATTGAACATTACGCCTATGACAGTTGACACGATGTGTTGCAAATGGGCAACTAAGTGCAACCCCAATGAATTAACAACTAAGTGCAACCCCAATGATTTTCAAAAAGTTACGCCTCTGCTTCCGGTTACAACGGCAGAGGCAGAGAGGGTGTTTAGTAAGGTAGTGAAGACTCTATCCTCTCTCCAAGCGACAATGATCGAGCTGCGGGTGGAGGTGCTGATCATGTGTGAGGCCCACCGCGAGACCTATGGTCTTACCTATACGGATGACATTATAATGTCAGCGAAGTCGTTGACTTCTTTGCGCGATCGGGAAGTCGCCAGCTATAATATTTCAGGCTGCCGCTGCCTGGCTGGCTGTCGCAGGTTTCTGCCTTATGGCAGTAATATGAAAAATGCAGCGTTCACCGTAGTAGGTATCGGTTACTTCGTCTGCGTGTATCGTTTTATGCGCCCGCCGAGATGCGCAAATGGCCTCGAGGTCCGGGAACAGGGACATATTTTTTCAAGAACCTGGCAACGGAAGTTGATCATCCTATCCGTATGCGGTGCATAGATGCATGGGCGTCGCCGAACATTGTGTGTGTGGGGGGGGGGGCTGAAATGACGAACAAAATGTACCCCCATTTTGTTGTGTGTATTGCAGCATTTTTGCAGCAGCATTGTTGTGCCTTTGCAGCATTTTTTATGTGGATTTTCATGTTATACACTGTTAAAAATATTTAGCACCCTAAAGGTGCTAATCCTTTTCGCCGAAAAACAGCATTCGTATGGTGCTTCAGATAGTAGCAAAGCAATGCTACGTTAACGCGTCAGGGCTCTTGGGCTAGCACCGTGGTATACTAAGCCATGCTACAGCAACACCCCAGGGTTCTTCAGATAGTACCACGATGCCGGTCAGAAAAGGTGCTTGATTCGCCGAATTTCAGCACCCTACCTGTGCTTGGCTCCGGGGTGCTACAGATAGGACATTCGAAGCACCGTTACTCTTCATAAGACGCATCGCATGCGGTAAGTTTGAGGCTCTCCCAAAAATGAAAAATCACACTCGTAGCACTCCACCGGCGCTAGGTTGTGAGGTGCCGGCAAGTTTGAGGCTCGCCTAAAAACGAAAAAATCACACTTGTAGCACTCCACCGGCGCTAGGTTGTGAGGTGCCGGCAAGTTTGAGGCTCGCCTAAAAACGAAAAAAATCACACTCGTAGCACTCCACCGGCGCTATAATTTGTGTAGGTGATTCCTTCAGCCAATAACAGACTACCATAAACAGCGAACAATAGTGCCATATTTTCACCAGCGGGCACGGCGATAGGGTTGCCATCATATGAATATATATAAAAACATTCGTGTCATTAAATGACACGAATTTCAAATTAGATGTCCCACGACTGATTCGAATGCCTGAACAGGTCCGATGACCGAGTGGCAATGCGTTCGTTGAGGCATTTCGCACATCTTCAGTAAAACACAACTTTACAATGACAATATAATGTATTATACAAATCACAATATTTACAACAAACATATAGGGAAGCAGAAAGCTGAACAATACAAAGTGTACCTTAATGTCGTCGACAGCGTCTTGATTTTTCCCGTACCACGAATCCCTTCTGGCGGGCTGCGTCTGAGGATCGTGTCTCGTCGTACGGTAGAGATGTCCGCAAACCGGAGTTTGTTGCTTTAATTACTCAATTGATGATCACAGCACAACACAATGTCTTCATAAATGATATTCAAACGTTTCTGATATGCCCGCATCACTCCACCATGCATAAAGTGCACCTTTCATAAAGCACTTCGTCACCAGCGAACGAAACACCATCACGATCACGCGGTTACTGAACAAAAATGGCTGCCTCAAACCCTCAGTTCCTCGCGCGCATGCGCGGCCGCGGCCAATGGCAACTGAAAGCTACTTTGTCTATAGTATCACTATACAGGATGTTACTTCTAGGAACCTTTGTCAAAGCAAGATACTACACAAAGTACCCGAGATGCTACCTCAGTGCCTCACACGCATGCGTGGCCGAGGCCAATGGCAACTTAGTATCAATAAGGCTTTACTTATTGGGAAGAAGGTGCTTTGTCCAGTATACAGGATGCTACTTCTAGGAGTCTTTGTCATACAAGATACTACACAAAGTAGCACCAGAGTGAAACGTGCTGATGGGTTACGTATGCACTCGAGTATTAGCAGCAATGGTGCTTTACTGATAATGTTATAGATAGACCATGCTTGTGCAAGTATTCCACTAGCACCATAGGCAATTCAACAACGCATACTGGGCTGCTTATTGGCTTACATTAGCACCCGGAAGCACCCAATGTTACTAAATATTTTTAACAGTGTAGTAGATACATGTTAGTTAGCGCCGCCAAGCATCGCGATTTTTTTTAACGGGTTTTCCTGATAAAACCCAGAAATATAGGCGGTGGGCCATGTATAGGATAAGAAGCTAAAAATGCTATAAATTAAATTCAGCGTCACGAGAAACTGAATACAATGACGATGGCTTCGTTATGATGATGGCTACCGATGTGACGCCGCGAAGCGGCGTGAACATTTTAATTTTAGGTCTTAGAAAACGATTTTTTTTTATATTGGAACCAGACCGTGAGTGGAGCCAAGCCTCAGGTAACCCCTGTTCCTAGTTACACATCTCGGTATGATGAAAAATATCGAAATGAAGGTAGTTTTTCATATACATTAGCCTCGGATGGTAAATCACGATGAGCGGTGGCAGTCAGCGCTCAATAGTCACTGGCGGCCGCAGGGGGAGGGGGGCACGGAGGCCATGGTCCCCCTTTGACATTCAAAAGGGGGGGCAACGTATCTGTTGCCCCCCCCCCATTTGCTCGATGAATCGTAATTGTAAAAATTGCCTTTGCAGCAGTCATAATCCCGCTATCCACAATACAAAATCTGGAAAATTTCGCGCCGGCATGACACAAGTTTCGCCATTGCTTATACAAATTTGGAAAATAGGAAAATGAATTCATTTAAATGTCTGGCAGAGGCTCTCGTTGTCGGTAGTCGGTACCTAATTGCTGGCGCTAAGGCCCACTCCCTTAATAAAATGTTAACTTTCAAGCGTGCTACATGTTTAGCTAGTCTCCCGAGTTCCTAAAAAGGCGATGCGACGGCAAAGATGCGGACATCGGCACCTAAAAGCTGCTCCAGCGGTGCCCAACTTGCATTGGCGGATCCAGGGTGTGGGTGTGGGGTCATCAGGGGCAAATGCCCCCCCCCCCCCCGCTTGAATCTGGGGGCATTAAATACAAGTATTCCCCTCCCCCCCCCCCTGTGCTTTCCCAATTTATCGTAAAATCGTAAAAATTGTCTTTGCAGCAGTCAAAATCCAGATATCCACAGTAAAAAAACGAAAAATTTCGCGGCGCTTCGCGGCATGACACAACTTTCGCAATTGCTTATACAAATTTGGAAAATGGGAAAATGAATTTCATTAGGTAATTGTCTGGCAGAGGCTCTCCTTGGCGGTAATTGATGGCACTGGCGGGTCCTGTTGGGTATCAGGGGCATATATACCTCCCCCCCTCCACAGGAATCTGAGACTGGCATTCAATACAAGTATCCTCTCCGCGCGTTATCTGCACTGAACGATAAAAACAATGATCTTAGGAGAAAACTTCATGAAAACGGATTTTTTCTTCTCTTCTCTCAAGTGATTTAATTTGAAGTTGGTATGTATCCCTTTCTTGCAATGATAGACAAAACAGCACACCTGAGTCCTGCTGCAATTCAAGCTGCCCGGTGACACTTAACCCGCGCCCGCTAGGGTGGGGGGGGGGGGGGGGGGCAGCATCAGCCCCCTTCCCGTTTTTTACTTCTCAATAACTTGAAAACTATGATAGATATCAACGTTAAACTTTCAGTACCTTATGCTGCATCAATTCTACGTCTTCTCACTCAATTTCAATTAAATTGATGCAGTGTTTTGGGAAATAAAGACGTTTTAATGACGCCATGTCATGACATTTTGGGTAGAAAAACGATAAATATTTGAACAATCGTAGAAAATAGAGTTTTAAAGCAAATTGCAAATTAAAACGTCAACAGAAAGGAAATAACATTCTCTTCTAAATGGCCACCTCGGATTTTCGAAATTTTGTGTTTCTGACCCCCTAAAATAATATTTTTTTTTGGCGAAAACAAATCCACAATTTTTTGTTGTGAATTTGAAAAGGGAATTTCTTAAGCTCGAATACCAAAATAAGGCGACCGGCCCAAATCCGCGGAGAAAAAAATAGGGTACCTTTTTGCCACAAAAAGACACCCCCACCCCCACGGAGAGAGGCTGGACCGCCAGTGTCAACTTGTTAGACCAAAGAGGTAATAGTGGGGACCAGGCCAAGACCATCTTCCAAAGTCATCTCCCCACAGGCTCCTCCAGATGCACAGGAACCATTTATGCGCGAAAAATTCGTTATGCCTCTTGCTGCTTTCAAACCATTTGCACTGTTACCGGTTGTTTGCTAAAGGGAGTGTGCCTACTGCCTACTCACATCGCTTTATGTACTAGATAGAACATAATTTTCTGAATTGAACCATGACTTAATTTCTCAAGATTCACCCTAGTTGCTGAGATATTCCAAAAACTACAGGAACGTGATGGAATCACAAAATTATCGGGTAGACTCCAGAAGGCCTACCACCACTAGAAGCATTGCTAATATCGAAATATGGATCCAAATTTGCTAGCATATCGTTAGCGCCGGCCAATAGAAAGTGAATTTGAAAAGGGAATTTCTTAAGCTCGAATACCAAAATAAGGCGACCGGCCCAAATTCGCGGAGAAACTCTTTCTCTCTTTTAGATATGCGTGTCTCAAACAGTGTTGACTTTGTAACTGATCTGAGTGTATTTGAATGTGCATACAGTGATCATTTTTTAGTCAAGGCTATCATCAACATTCCCAAGCACAGAGCCAAGCCATCATATATCATGTCCAGACGTTTGAATAGGTTGAATGTTTTAGATTTCCACTTGTCTCTGTACCACACCGACTGGAGCCCTGTGTTCTCATGTGCGGGGGTAGCTGATCAGTGATCTGCCTTTCTAGCATTATTGCTGCCTATTCTTGACTCTCATGCTCCTCTGCAGCACATCAAAATTCACAACCCTTCGGCCCCCCCTGCCTCGGACGCCACCTTGCGGCTGATGGTACAACGACGTGGACTTCTTGCCCAAGGTGTCAGGACTCCTGCTCTTCTCGCCCTGGATAAGAAAGTGAAGTATGCTATCCGACAGGACATGAGACAGGACATTGCCACTGGGGTGGGAGAGCAGGATCCTGCCACCATGTCTAGGAACATCAGACAAATAATTGAGGGCAAGAGGTCGACACAGAGAGTTGTGCCTGAGGCCACCCCCGACGAGTTAAACGAGTACTTCGTGGGGATGGGCCCCCCGAGTCGCAGGTGAGGTTCGAGCCAGGGGGGGGGGGGGGGTGCCCCTTGAACTTCCGTGCTGTCTACCCAGGGTTGGTGCCTGTGCTTTCTCTTTGAAACCCATGACTATTGATTCTCTCTGTCCTGTCCTCTTTTCTATGAAAAATTCAGGAGCTTGTGGGGCAGACGGCATTTGCATTAAAGTAATTAAGCTTTGCTTCGAAACTATTGGCCATGTCATCCTACACATTATCAACACCTGTCTCACATCCTGTGAATTTCCCGATACCTGGAAACATTCCATAGTACATCCTATCCACAAATCCGGAAGCCCATCAGATGCCTCAAACTACAGACCTATTTCCATCGTTCCTGCTTTTCTGAAGCTTGTCGAGAAGGTGGTCCAGCGACAGCTGTACTCGTGCATGGCTGACAACAACATTTTTCCTCATCCCAGCACGGTTTCCGCTCCCCTCTCTCCACAGAAACCGCGCTCCTTACCGTATCCGATCATATCCTTGCCGCCACTGACCGCCAGGAACTTACTCTCCTCTGCCTCCTTGATCTTTCCAAATGCTTTGATGTGATTGACCACACAAAGCTTCTTTCCAAACTTCAAGCCTATTCTATCGATCCTACCTGGTTGTCTTCTTACCTCCGTGGTCATACCCAATCTGTTTGTACTGCTGACGGGCGTGGCAGCCGGCACCTTTCCAGACTCCAGCCCAATCCCATCGGTGTATTCCAAGGATCCTCTCTTGGCCCACTCCTCTTCCAGATATTTGCTAACGACCTGTCCCTCTTTGCCCCTGACGCGCACGTGGTGCAGTACGCTGATGATACCCAAATTTTGATATCTGGCAAAAAAGACTCCCTCCCGCAGCTCATTGCTACAATGGAACAGACATTAGACTCCTTGGACGTCTGGTTCCACTCCCACGGTCTGAAAGTAAACACAAGTAAAACGGAACTTATAATCTGTGGTTCCCGTCAAAATTGTCGTGGCATGGCTCCCATTACTGTTCGGTACCGCAAGGATGCAGTACGTGAGGACCCCACCGTGAAGAACCTTGGCGTAGTGTTCGACAAGTACCTCACCTGGGACTCTCACGTTTCTGCCCTCGTCAAAAAATGCAACGGTATCCTCATCGGTCTGTCCCACGTGCGTCATCAGATCCCACCTGACCTTCTGCCCACCTTGGTCAATGCCTTGGTCATCTCGCACGTTCGATACTGCCTTGCCGTCTATGACAACGGGTCGGAGAAAAACACACAACGCCTCTAAACAAATCCTGAACTTTGCGATGCGCGTTGTCTCCGGCCGTCGCAAATTTGATCATATATCGGACGTGCGTGAGGAACTGGGCTGGCCTACTGCCCGTCAGCTCTACCAACAGCACTCTGTTAGCTTGCTTCACAAAATACGAGTTACTGGCGAACCGCAAGCTCTTGCCTCTCATATTCAGGCCAACTCTTCTCTTCGCTCCCGTTCTACTCGTCAGGACACTGATCTAACTCTCCCGCGTGTGAGGACGGAGGCGGGTAGGAGGCGCCCTCCTATACAGTATCGCGCAACTTTACAACCCTTTATCTCTGGAACTCCGGAACTCGACTCTCGCGTCTTTTAGGCATGCACTGTGTAATCATTTAGCTGGGACTGGATGAATATGTACGTACGTACGTGTGTATGTGCGTGTTGTGTGTATGGATGTATGCTTTTTATATTTTGCAGTATGAATGCTGCTTACGAGTGCCTTTTTAACATGTCTCACCTTTTAACGTTATCGACTCGACACTCGGAATAGCCATTTTATGTTGGAGAGTGTTTTAAATGTCAATACATACATACATACATACATACACACATAGCAATTCGACAACACAGCTCGTGCGCGCTGATAGCAGCAGCCGAACAGTACCGTCTGTCCCCTACTCGCAACGCTTGATAGCCGTTTTGACGTCATTTTTCGACGAATTTATCAATTTAGAGCTTCGAAACTTGCACATAATAAAGTTCACAGTGGCAAGAACATGCTGTGCAAAACATGTCTCTCTGTCTCTATCTGTCTCTCTATCTCTATGTTGTGACCGTAATTTTATTGTCTTAGGTGTGCTGTTTTACACATCTTTTTCCTCTGTTTATAGTGGCGATCGTTTTGTCGATATCGAGAGAAAAAAAAGGAAAAAAAGTATAAGTGAAAATTCACCTAAAAGGGCTCCAGTTGTGAATTTTATCGTATCCAACAATCAACCCAATAACTTCTTACCGTAATAAGAATATTTTTGACATTCCATAAAAGTAGGCACACTCCAGGTAGTCAGAGTAAAGGCGGCCGCAAACAGCGCATTCGGTGGCCGATAGCACTGCGAAATTCCGCCTCGGAAAATCGCGGCGACACCGCGGAATATCGTCTTTGTTACGGCGGATTCGGCGCTGTTTGCTCGCGAGATCCGCCCCGCCGACCTACAGCATGTCGCATCCTGTCCCTACAGCCTGTCCCAAGGTAACTTAATTATGGTCATTTTTCGACGAAGGTGTAAGTTTAGAACCACGACACTTTTACATAATAAATTGCACAGCGGCAAAAACATGCTCTGCAAAATTTGTAACCTATCTTGCGTAGATTCGCCACTGTTATCCTGATACGTTGTGTTGTCCGCGGTTCCACGTCGTTCAGTCGCGGAAAAAGCTCGTACGGACCAGCTTTTTACGCCATTCCGCCAGCGGACACTCGGCGCGTTTAGCTTGCGTTTTCATCGTTTCGGCTGACGCAGACGCGGAAAATCGCTGCAGATGCGCGGAAAGTCGTAGCGATATCGCGGACTCCACGCACCGAATGGCCCAGTGTGCGGCCGCCTTTACAGTTACATATGTGTACAGTAATTATTATCATATGTACTATTGAGCGCTGGCTGTCACCGGCCATGGTGTTTTCCTATCCGAAGCTAATGTATATGTCAAACTACATTAATTTCAATACTTTTCACCATACCGAGTTGTGCAACCAGGAAAAAGGATTACCTGAAACTTAGCTCCAATCACGGTCTGGTTCCAATATTAAAATTTAGTTTTCCACGACCTAAATTTAACTTTTCAACCCGCTTTGCGGCGTCACATCGGTGGTCATCGTCATCGTCTTCGGTTCGTTGTAACGCTAAATTGAGTGAAGTGAATAGCATTTTAGCTTCTTATCCTCTACATGACCCACCGCCTATATTTCTGGGTTTGATCAGGCAAACCCCTAAAAAATTCGCGCAGCTTCGCGGCGCTCAATAACAAGTACCTACTATGACATGAAATCAACATTAAACATGCTGCAAAGGCTGAACTACACGCATACAAAATGGGGGACATTTTTTTCGTCATTGCAGCCCTCCCCCGCCCACTCAAAAATGATCGGTGATACCCTGATCAGTGCGACCTGTGGTATTCACTGTGTGATTGAATTACGCTGCATCCCTCTAGTGCAAAAATCCGTTGTTTCGAGAGAGAAAAAATAAGATGGAAGCAATCGATGCGGTACCATTTCAATATGGTAATTTGAAGCAGTCGCTGGTTTTATGAATCGGACACCATCACCTCTGATGTCAAAGGTGTGGTCGTCTCGGTCGTCTGTTGGAGATAAGAATGGATTGATTTCGCTTGATTACAACAGCTGTGATGTGAAGTGGAAGCAAGTTTGGTATAAAATATCGTTCAGTACAGGGACGTAACCAAGGCGGGGGCAGGGCCTCCCCCCCCCCCCCCCCCACCACCACCACCACCACCACCGAGCAAACTAATTTACACGAGATGAAATGCGATTCTGCTGACGACTCGATCCCTGCCCCCGGTCAACAACATCTCGCTGACGTCTGACGACCCGCTACCTCCCCCCCCCCCCTCAACAACTTTCGCTCCTGTGTTCTGTTCTCGGGAATACACGCTGACTGTCGGCGCTCGCCCGACAGTCACAACTCGAGTGAAGCGACTGAGTGAAGCCTCTTCATGTGAGTTGGGCGGTGGACAGTGACAGCCTCCGGACTCCACGCAGCGGACTACCGGTGGTGACGATGCCACAGTCCCCGACACGCACTCGGTCACGGACCAGCGCGCTGGACATGGAAGCCGTGGTGGAAGCCGTTGTCACCCGGCTGACCAGTGCCGGCCTGATCGGAGCGTCACCGGCGGCAGCGTCGTCTCAGCCTGTGCCGGAGCCGGGGGAGAGAAAACCGGTGGTGAAGGTGACGGCGCCTGGGCCCGGCTTAGCTCAGCAGCGCCTCTGGCTGGAGGAGCTGCGGGCACAGCACGGGTCATCCGTGCGCTTCGGCACCCGCGAGAAAGAAGAGGTGCGGGCTCTGCTGATAATCGGAGACAGTGGCGGACCCCCCGGTGACCACCACGCCTGGTACTGGTCCCGCGTCCGTCTGTTGTTGATTGTGGCGCATCATGGGTGGGCGGCGGCAATCGACGATTCGCACACCAGCGAAATGGACCGGCTCGGCATCCACCTCGCCCCGGCCGCCGCCCGCCCGGCGGTGCCGCCCG
Source organism: Chirona hameri (assembly GCA_036785665.1). Classification (NCBI taxonomy): domain Eukaryota; kingdom Metazoa; phylum Arthropoda; class Thecostraca; order Balanomorpha; family Balanidae; genus Chirona; species Chirona hameri. Next base: position 64,764 of record JAXIVJ010001602.1, on the reverse strand, counting down.
CTCAGCATGTGGCGGCGTCTGACGTCGGCCGCCGCGCCCGACCCTCGCTGCGTTCTGCATTTCGGCCTCCGCGGGGGACGGCGCCGGCGGCCCCGACGAGACGTCAGAATTAGGGCAGCATTGAGGTCGGCAGAGGATGCGACGGTCTCGGCGCCCCGCTCCGGCTCCTCGCCGACCACTTCTTCCCCAGCGCTCTCCTCTGCTGGGGGAGGTGACCCGGCTGCGATGCCGGGCCGTGACGGCGCGCTCTGCCCGCCCCGGGCGGTACTGCTGTCCGCCGCCCCTCCCCTGCTCGGTGCGTCGTCTCTGGTGTGTGGTGCGGGTGTAGACGCGTCGTTTGGGGGCTGCCGTCTCGGGGACTCGGCGGCGGGCGTGGGTGCGTGTCGGCCGCCGCCTTCGCTGTCGGGTGACGTCGATGGTGGCGCCGTCTCTGGTGAGCTGGTGGAACTTCTAGTGGCCGGCAGTGAAGTTCGGCCGTCGACGTCGTCTCCTCCCGTGGCGGTGGCCTGTTCGCTGATAAGCTTGATCGGTGATCATCAGCAGTGACAGCAGTGAGCACTGGTGACGTGGTCGTGCGCTGGCCAATCGGTGGAGACATGGTGTCTGTCGCCAGCAAATAGGAGCCGGCCTTTTTTTGGCGGGAATGTAGACCAGCTTGAAGCCGGTCCCCGCGGTGTTTTGTATGTACAGTCGCTCCTGATCTGTGGAGACATGGACTGTCGGGCGAGTTGTTGTGACTGTCGGGCGAGCGCCGACAGTCAGCGTGTATTCCCGAGAACAGATCAGGAGCGACTGTGCATACAGAACACCGCGGGGACCGGCTTCAAGCTGGTCTACATTCCCGCCAAAAAAAGGCCGGCTCCTATTGGCTGGCGACAGACACCATGTCTCCACCGATTGGCCAGCGCACGACCACGTCACCAGTGACCCCGCACAGGTCACCAACCGATAGCGCGAGACGGGGCATCAGCCGGGTTACACTGTGTAGAAATATATATAATTGAAAAGTTTCGTTTCTGGAAAATCCCCAACAAAACATTCAGCCACGATCTCGGACATATACCCTTATCTAAATTATAACAAACTCCAATATTGTCTGAAAAAATAGTGAACGGTTCGCCACTAGACATAAGGGCTACTGCCACCAGCGCAGCGGCATACTCAGCCACATAAATAGGCAAAACAGTTTCTAAATTAGTTGATAATGGGACGCAGCCCGGCCGCACAATTCCAATGCATGTTGGAGTGGCGTCTACATAAACTACGCGCTTATGCATGTCCGACCAGGCGATCCTGTCAGAATATCGCCACACAGTCACTTCCGACACATACGGCATCGCAGCCTCGCACGCGCTGCGGTCCCCATCTCGAACTGCCTTTACAATTTCGAGAGGCAACTTCATAAATGGACGAACAAAATTCACAAAACCGGCAAGCCGCTGCCGCCACATCAGCGGCCAGTCAGGCGAGCACCGCGACAAGGCACTGCGCATAGGCACTATTACTTCCGACTTAACTTGCGCCGAACACTTAATTAAATTAATCATCGCCCAAAAACGTAACTGCTGTGTAGCGGGAACAATAACATATTTTTCAAAATTAATACAAAGACCAACCTCCGTTAAAAAATCACAAACACTGTCTAACATTATAGGATCACGCGCCAGAAACAAAAAATCGTCTATATACGCCATACCTTTCACCCCAGGAAATCTCTCCTCTACCAGTTTAACAGTAACGGAGGAAAACAATTGCATTTCCGCAGGCGCGACTTTCAGCCCCATGGGCAGCCTAGTAAAAACATAAGTTTTGCCGCCATAACTAACACCAAAATTATTTTGCGTTGAGGGCGCTAACGGTATATGAAAAAATCCATCACGAAGGTCTATTTTCACTGCATATTTAAAGCCCTCAAAAGACAACGCCAAAGCACGCGCTGCTGACGGCAGCACACACGGACGGTCCGGCAAAAAAGGTGTCAGCTCAGACATGTCATACACGAGTCGAGCCACGGTCTCAGATTTCGCCACCGGAAACAACCTATAGCACGCCACAGGCCTGCCGAGCCGCAAAATACCTGCCGCCACACAGTCCTCGACGGCCGCAATCATTAAGCGTGACCGCGGCGTGACGCGCCACACAGGCGGCACCAGCATCGGTACCCGCACCTTCAACCCGCGCGCCAGCACACTGCGCATCCGATGATGTGCCGCGTAAAAGTCCGCTTTCACACTGATCGCCACCGGTGGCCGAACACGCGCAGCGGCCCCCACGCGCTGCTGATGATCACCGATCAAGCTTATCAGCGAGCAGGCCGCCGCCACGGGAGGAGACGACGTCGACGGCCGAACTTCACTGCCGGCCACTAGAAGTTCCACCAGCTCACCAGAGACGGCGCCACGATCGACGTCACCCGACAGCGAAGGCGGCAGCCGACACGCACCCACGCCCGCCGCCGAGTCCCCGAGACGGCAGCCCCCAAACGAAGCGTCTACACCCGCACCACACACCAGAGACGACGCACCGAGCAGGGGAGGGGCGGCGGACAGCAGTACCGCCCGGGGCGGGCAGAGCGCGCCGTCACGGCCCGGCATCGCAGCCGGGTCACCTCCCCCAGCAGAGGAGAGCGCCGGGGAAGAAGTGGTCGGCGAGGAGCCGGAGCGGGGCGCCGAGACCGTCGCATCCTCTGCCGACCTCAATGCTGCCCTAATTCTGACGTCTCGTCGGGGCCGCCGGCGCCGTCCCCGCGGAGGCCGAAATGCAGAACGCAGCGAGGGTCGGGCGCGGCGGCCGACGTCAGACGCCGCCACGTGCTGAGCGGGCGGCACCGCCGGGCGGGCGGCGGCCGGGGCGAGGTGGATGCCGAGCCGGTCCATTTCGCTGGTGTGCGAATCGTCGATTGCCGCCGCCCACCCATGATGCGCCACAATCAACAACAGACGGACGCGGGACCAGTACCAGGCGTGGTGGTCACCGGGGGTCCGCCACTGTCTCCAATTTTCAGCAGAGTCCGCACCTCTTCTTTCTCGCGGGTGCCGAAGCGCACGGATGACCCGTGCTGTGCCCGCAGCTCCTCCAGCCAGAGGCGCTGCTGAGCTAAGCCGGGCCCAGGCGCCGTCACCTTCACCACCGGTTTCCTCTCCCCCGGCTCCGGCACAGGCTGAGACGCCGCCGCCGCCGGTGTCGCTCCGATCAGGCCGGCACTGGTCAGCCGGGTGACAACGGCTTCCACCACGGCTTCCATGTCCAGCGCGCTGGTCCGTGACCGAGTGCGTGTCGGGGACTGTGGCATCGTCACCACCGGTAGTCCGCTGCGTGGAGTCCGGATGCTGTCACTGTCCACCGCCCAACTCACATGAAGAGGCTTCACTCAGTCGCTTCACTCGAGTTGTGACTGTCGGGCGAGCGCCGACAGTCAGCGTGTATTCCCGCGAACAGATCAGGAGCGACTGTCGCTCCTGATCCCCCCCCCCTTTATCAGCCGTCTGCGGCTGCCAGTGTCAATAGTAGGTACATATGATATTACATGGGCGTCGCCACCGCTACGGACAGTACGGACAGTGTCCGTACAAATTGGCGAACCTCCAAAACTTGTACGGACTGTCCGTACAAATTTGCGGAACCATTTGAAGGTGCAGAATTAGAGATATCGATACCTGAAATGTTTATATTTTAATTATCTTCAGATGGACTATTTGTGACGAATCGTGACAAATTACCTCTACCTATTCATGGAACTTATTGCTCGACAGAAAAAAACCTCTTATTGTCCCTACCCAACTTGAACGCACAAATGGCCAGTTGGAATGAAATGTTAAGGTTTTTCGTCTGGAGTTCGGCATTCCATCCCTGACCACCGGTGTAGACGGACGTGTTTTGGAGCGCTCCGCGGACCAGTGACCGCCGCGTGATCAGACAGCTTAGTGCTATAAGCGCAACAGTGAGCCACTAACGTGACTAGTGGCATCAGACACCTGCTAATATGCAGGCCGAGGATATAAAACAGGCTCTCATTGCCTGTTTCAAGGACCCAGAAGTGACTGCAGGGATAAAGGACCAGCTGCTGACACCCATCATACACAAAGCCGTGACTGAAGCTGTAGCCGCCAAAGACAAAGAGATCAGCCGACTCAGGGCGGATATAGCAACACAGAGGCAAGACATCAATGACCTGGAGCAATACTCGAGGAAGAACTGTCTCTCAATCACCGGCTTACCTGAGAAACCCAACGAATCGGTGAGTCAGACGGTTGTCGGACTTTCAAAGGCGGTGGGAGTCGACCTGCTCCCCACTGACATCGACGTGACGCACAGACTGGGAGCCAAGAACCGCAGTAACGCGAGGCCCGTTATCGTGAAACTCACGAGGTTTGAGAAGCGCCAGGAGCTGTACGCTGTCAGCAAACGAATCAGAAACTCGGACTTCTGCCAGGGCTCCCCCGTTGCGACGGCAGAGGCGGCAAATGTTTTAATAGTCGGCAGTCTAACGAAGTACAACCAGAGCATCATGTACGCAGCCAGACAGCTGAAGAGAAAGGGAAAGTGTTTTTGCGACCTGGTCTGACGCAGGAAAACTGAAAGTCCGAGTCACATCTGAAGCACAGAAAACTGTCCTCAAATCCCTGGAAGACCTCCGAAAGCTAGTCGGAGATGACCCAGCCCTCGAGCCGCCTCCTGTGACCGCCGAGGACACCGAGACTGGGCCCACCCCCGCCAGCCGCCCGGACAAGTCAACCGCAGACGCCGAGGGAGACGGATTCCGGGAAGTAGCGAGCCGCGGCAGGAGCGGGCGCAGGAAGAAGTAGTCGCGGCCGTACGACAAAGTACAGGGCCGCGTGCGACCCGCTCGCCCCGGCATGTAGGACCTGCCAGACGCACGACCCTGTGCAGGAATGCCGCCTGCCTTGTGATCAACGCACGGTTTCTCTGTGTAGGTAAAGAAAACCTCTAACCATTGCTGGACAGCACAGTTGGAGCGCTGCCACTTGTAAACAGTCTCACGTGTGCGGCGCAGCGCAACCAAAATCGACGCATCAAAACACTTGTGTGTTATGAACTTTAAAGTTAGGGGGGTGAAGTGGTTGGGAAGCTGGTTCAGGTTAGGGATCACGCTTGAGGCTGTGACAACAGCAGTAGGGGGGGGGGGGGGGTGTAGACAGGTGAGCAGAGGTTCTTCCTTTTTTGTTGTTAAACATGATTGTGCAGACTGCAGACTGCCATTGCGATCTCAGATTGTTACCTGAAGTAGAGAAAGTCATGATTGTTGGTAATGAGATAGTGAAGCATGATACTTCACATTTGGTATGAATGTACATTTTCTTTAAAGCCTTACTGTAACCAAAGGTTCAAGTTAACATGTTCTGAAATCAACGATAGGTTATTGATGTTTGTATGTACTTGTTTCTGCAACACACTGTTGTAGCCTTCAATGTGTGTTTGGTTGCTAATGTTCATGTATGTACCCATGTACCCATGTTCATGTATTAGGTCTTATTTATGTTTCTTGTAAACAAAGTTTACAAAGCTTACACATTGAGCAAAAGTGTTTACAAGGAGATAGCTTTCGTCTTGGTCATGCAATTGTGTGTAAATACACTTGGTGTCTGATTGCCACAGCCTGATTTGCTTAACACATGTTAATGATCTGCGGCCGGCTAACCAAACTTGCGGTGCCCTGCTCTGTTGCTGAACACATCATTTTGCCTCTCATTTCAAACAGACAAGCGGCTACCCTCTGTGGAACACTTAAACACCTTTCACAACACTCTGCACAACACAATACAACAGTTACCAAAGCACACACAACAACACATGTCATCACAACTTCACAATGGAGACACCTAGGCATGATTACATACAAAAATGCACAGCTTCTTCTCCAGTGGTGGAGCTTTATTAAATCGGTTGGGGGGGGTAAATCGGTTGGGGGGGGGGCAACAGCCGAATGCTCAAGTTGACTAACTAAATGTCCAATACTATTAATATATGCATTATAGTGTATAATTATTATATAATATACTTATTATAAAACTATTACAATTATTACAATTATGGAACCATTTTGTCCATTCATACAGGAAAAATACCCAAAACATTTGTTCTCCAATTTCCTTCTTTCAGCCCATACAATTTACAAATTACTAGTTAACTGAAATTGATAGGTAAACACTGACAAGGACAGCAACACAATTTCGAGGCCGTTAAATGTTAAATTATCGCCATCGGTGGCCAATTAAAAATGCATCTGAAAACACGTTCCACATACATAATTTTCACATGCCAGCCGGAGTCGGCAAAAATTAACTGACTCCGACTCCGGCAAAAATTACCGACTCCAATAGACTCAGATTCCGACTCCGAGTCTGCAAGACTGCTTCCGACCGATCAATGGCTCTCTCAGCCCGTTTAAGGGCTCTCCAGAATGACCGAGAGCTTTCTCAGACTTGCACAGGGCCCTCTTAGGTCTGACAATAGCCCTATTAAACAAGCACAAGGCCCTCTCAAATCAGACGGTGGTCATTTCTGGTCAATCGATGATCCTCTCAAAGAAGCGGAGGGGACTCTTAGGGACTTCGGCTCTCTTAGGCCGGACAAGCGCCCCCCCCCCCCCCCCCCCCCTCCACACTTGGACGATACAGGGTCCTTTCAAGCTGGTAAGCAGATCTCTCAGACAGGCATAGGGCCCTCCCAGGCATGACAAAGGTCATTTCAGAACGACAAGGAGCCTAAGGCTCTAAGGCCTTGAATATACTGTCTCAAACCAACTGGGGCCCCTCTCAGACCGCCGGGTTCTTTTCGGACTAGACAATGGCCCTCTAAGACCAGCCCGCTCAGGCCTGGCAAGAGCCACTCGAGCTGACCGATGGGCCCCACAGGCCGACTGAGTACTCCTTCAGGCCAACCAAGGGCCCCCTCAAGCCGACCAAGGGCCTCTCAAGTCGACCGAGAGCCCCCTACGGCCGACGGAAGAGCCCCACAGGCACACTAGGGACCCTATAGGCCGACCTATAGGCCGACCACTCAGGCCGACTAAGGGCTCCTCAGGCCAACCGAAGCCCTCCTCAAGCTGACCGAAGGCCCCTCAGGTCGAAAAGGCACCTCCTCAAACTGACCGAAAGCACCTTAGGCGACGAATGTACAGGTCAAGTTATGACTAGAGAAGCGTTAAAGGCGAAATTCGGAGTGAGTATGACTGCCCTTTGTTATTCAAGTTTATTGAGAAGCTTACCGGATTGCGTAAAACTGCAAGCATCAAGCAAGGTACCAAAACCTATAATACCTTTAAGAATGAACCTTATTATGAACCATCCCAATTTTACACGTTTCGCATATGATACATTTGTAGAATGCAGACAAACCGAACTTACCCGATCAAATCAATGCCAGAGACAAAAATGGATAAGAGATACCGGGTGTTTCGTAGGCAACAGCTTCGTTGAAGTAGTCAAAATCACGCGTTCGACGCGAATCTTAATATTTCATTACAAACTAGTCAACCGAATTCTCACGACTAACAGATTTCTGAAAATCATTAACGCCAAAGACGATGATAATTGCACATTTTGTCGACAAGAGCCTGAAACCTTGGCACACATGTTTTGGCATTGCACTAAAGTGCAGTCTTTCATAAATGTTATGACATCCGACATAAGGGCGCGATATCAAATTAACTTGCGAATAAACATTGAAGCTTGGTTCTTTCTAACCAACTTGAGTGCAGTTGAAGCCTTTATTATCACATTGGCAAAACTTGTAATTTATGAAGCACGGCACAAAGAAAGCATTCCAAACGTTATTCATTTAAGAAACAAACTAAAACACGAAGCCGAGATAGAAAACACTGCTGCTAGATTATCTAACAAACTCGAGATATTTAAACAGAAATGGGGACACATGAAGCATATTCACTTACAAGCTGGCTGACGAACAATCTAACGAATCAACCGACATGTCACACACACACACACACACACACACACACACACACACACACACACACACACACACACACACACACACACACACACACACACACACACACACACACACACACACACACACACACACACACACACACACACACACACACACACACACACACACACACACACACACACACACACACACACACACACACACACACACACACACACACACACACACACACACACACACACACACACACACACACACACACACACACACACACACACACACACACACACACACACACACACACACACACACACACACACACACACACACACACACACACACACACACACACACACACACACACACACACACACACACACACACACACACACACACACACACACACACACACACACACACACACACACACACACACACACACACACACACACACACACACACACACACACACACACACACACACACACACACACACACACACACACACACACACACACACACACACACACACACACACACACACACACACACACACACACACACACACACACACACACACACACACACACACACACACACACACACACACACACACACACACACACACACACACACACACACACACACACACACACACACACACACACACACACACACACACACACACACACACACACACACACACACACACACACACACACACACACACACACACACACACACACACACACACACACACACACCCACACACCCACACACCCACACACCCACACACCCACACACCCACACACCCACACACCCACACACCCACACACACACACACACACACACACACACACACACACACACACACACACACACACACACACACACACACACACACACACACACACACACACACACACACACACACACACACACACACACACACACACACACACACACACACACACACACACACGCACACGCACACGCACACGCACACCGAGGCCCCCGCCCTATCCCAACCGGGCTAACCTGAGACCGGCCCTACAATTATTATGTGGCCGGTCGGCCGGCCGGGCGCGCGGCACGCCAGTCTAACGGGCTGACGGGAGGCGCGCCCGGCCGGCCGATGGGGCACTGCCACGCGATGTAATGCGAACCTAGCGCGAGGCAGTGCGGGCGGGGGCTGCGGCCCGTCTGGAGCGCCGGGGAGGTACCCCACAGCTCTCCCCGGCCGGGGCGGTAACCCCCAGACCTCCCCGGAGCCGGGACATTTGTACCGACGTTACTGGCACCATTCTGGCTTGGCCAGGCGGGCTGCAAAGCACACATACACACGCACACGCACACGCACACGCACACGCACACGCACACGCACACGCACACGCACACGCACACGCACACGCACACGCACACGCACACGCACACGCACACGCACACATACAGAGACAGACAGACACACAGCACAGACACATACACACAGCACAGCCACATATACAACATACACAGACACACATACACACATACACACATACACATATACACACATACACACATACACACATATACACATACACAGACACGGACAAACGGACACAGATCTCATGCACACGCATGAGTCCGTCGGTCGAGTAGTGCCGTCGTTTGCGGCGCGGTGTGCTGTGAGATCCGTTCGCCGCCGCCGCTACCGCTGCTGCTGCCGTCGTTCGCCGTTCGCCGTTGCCGGTGCCGTCGCTGCCGTCGCTGCTGAATTGCTTGGTCACCTTTCTACTGCTCAGTGTTGTGATTGCTCGTCCATTATAAACAATATTGGCAAGGAGGGCGGTTTCATTGCTTGTTCGCATATGTATGTTGTTTAGTGAGTAGGTTGTTTGGTGAATATTTTGTTAGTTTTAGTTTCGTTTTTTAAGTTTTTTGATACTTTTTTGTTTAGTTTCGTTTTCATTATTCGTGTTCGATTATTTGCTTTGATGGAATGGATCTGGCAAGCTCTAGTAGAGGGTGTCTACGAGCGGTTACGTACTCTGTTGCATGTAATTATGTCGCAATAAAAGTATTAAAAAAGAGAAGAAAAAAAACACCTTAGGCAGAAAAAGGGTCTTCTCAAGTCGACTAAGCCAACCGAGGGCCCTTCAAGGCGACCGAGAGCCCCTAAGGCCGTCAGAGGACCCCCTTCAGGCAGACGATGGCCCCTTCAGGCCGACCAAGGACCCCTCAGACCGAAAAAAAACTTCAAACTGATTGAGATCCCTCAGACCGAACGAGAGCCACTCAGGCCGACTGAGGGTTCCTCAGTCCATCTGAGGGTCCCCTCAAGCTGACCGAGGGCCACTCGGGCCAAGCGAGGGTCCTCAGGCCCACTCAGGGTCCCCTCAGTCCCACTCAGGGTCCCCTCACGCCGACCGAGGTCCCCTCAGGCATACCGAGGGCCAATCAGACCGACTGAGGCCCCCTCAAGCCGTCAAAGTGCCCTTCAGGTCGAACCAAAAGCTCCACAAGCCGGCCGAGGTTCCCTCAAGCCGTTCGAGGGCCCCTAAAGTCAACCGAGGGCCCTTCAGGCCAACCGAGCTTCCATCCAGGCTGACCGAGGACCCCTCCAGGCCGACAGAGGCCCCTCAGGCCGAAGAAGAGCTGGCCAGTCCGACTGGACACCCCTCAGGCCGACCAAGCCGGCCAAGCCGGCCGAGGTTCGAGTAAGTCGACCGAGACCCCTCCCCTAGTCGACCGAGGTCCCTCAGGCCGATCAGGCCGACTGAGGCTCCCCTCAGGCCGGCAGGGGAACCCTCAGGCCAAGCAATGGCTCCTTAGGCCTACTGGAACCCCCTCGGATGGACGAAGGACTCCTTCAAGTCGGAGTGCCCCTCCAGGTCGGCCGAGCTCCCCTCCAGGCCCAACGAGGCTCGCTCAGGCTGACCCAGTGCTCGTCAGGTCAACCAAGGACCCCCTCAGGCTAACTTCAGTTAACATCCTGGAAGAGACATGGACCCCTCCCCCTGGCCGCGATGACCCGATGCCCTTTGATGGCACGATCCCCTCGATGTTCCTCCGTATCAAACTCCGTATCAAACATTCGCCAAATTATAGAGGGCAAGAAGTCCGCACAGAGAGCTGCGCCTGAGGCCACACCCGACGAGCTAAACGAGTACTTCGTCGGGGTGGGGCCTAGTGTCACGGGTAAGGTTCGGGACAGGGGGAGCCCCTTCAGCTTCCCTGTAGACTCCCGAGGGTTGGCGCTTGCGCTTTCTCTCTGGAGCCTGTTTCTCTCGATATGCTTCGTTCTACCCTCTTTTCTATGACAAATTCAGGAGCCCGTGGTTCTGACGGCATCTGCATCCGGGTTTTGAAACTTTGTTTTGACGTCATCGGCCATGTCTTCTTTCATATCATCAACACCTGTCTCACAACCTGTGAATTTCCCGTGTCCTGGAAACACTCTGTCGTACATCCTATTCACAAATCGGGAGCCTCTCCGAAACATCAAACTTCCGTCCCATCTCCAACATCCCCGCCTTCCCAAAGCTAGTAGAGAAAGTTGTGCAGCGGCAACAGTACACTTATATGTCTAACAATCATCTTTTTTCCTCTTTCCAGCACGGTTTTCGCTCAAATCACTCCACCGAAACCGCGCTTCTTACCGTATCCGATCATATCCTTTCCGCCACCGACCGCCAGGACATCACCCTCCTCTCTCTCATTGATCTGTCAAAATGCTTTGACGTGATCGACCACGCAAAGCTCCTTTCCAAACTTCAAACCTATTCTATCGATCCTACCTGGTTTTCCTCTTACCTCACTGTCCACACTCAATCTGTTTGTACAGCTGACGGGCGTGGAAACCGTCACCTTTCCCGATCACTACCCAATCCTATCGGTGTCTTCCAAGATCCTCACTCGGCCCGCTCCTATTCCAGATTTTCGCCAACGATCTTTCCCTGTTCGCATCACGGGCACACGTGGTGCAGTACGCTGACGATACCCAAATTCTGGTCTCAGGCAAAAAAGTATCCCTCCCTCAGCTCATTGCTATCATGGAGCAGGCTTTATCCTCTCTCGATGCTTGGTTCCATTCCTATGGTTTGAAAGTAAATACCGGGAAAACAGAACACATGGTCTGTGGTTCCCGTCAAAATTGTCGCAACATGGCCCCGACCACTATTCGTTTCCGCGAGGACATAGTGCGTGAGAGCCCCACGGTGAGGAACCTTGGCGTACTGTTCGACAAGACCTCTCGTGGGACTCACACGTATCTGCCCTCGTCAAAACATGTAACGGTATCCTCATCGGCCTGACCCACGTGCGTCATCAGATCCCTTCGTCACTTCTTCCTATCATAGTCGACGCCCCTGTCATCTCGCACGTCCGATACTGTTTGATGGTGTTCGGCAACGGCTCAGAGAAAAAACATGCAGCGCCTCCAAAAGATCCTCAATTTTGGCTTGCGCGCTGTCTCTGGCCGGCGTAAATTTGATCACATATCGAACGTACGAGATGAACTGGGCTGGCTATCCGCCCGGCAGCTGTACGAACTTCAATCCCTCAATCTTCTTCACAAAATTCGCACCACCGGGGAGCCGCAGGCTCTCGCTTCCCGGCTGTCGACAAACCCTGAGTTTCGAGCTAGAAGCACGCGCCAGGACGCTGATTTGGCCCTCCCGCGCGTGAGAACCGAAGCCGGCAAGAGACGCTTTTTATACAGTACTGAAAGTGTGACGTTGATAACTATCATATAGTTTTCAAGTTATTGAGAAAATCCGGGAGGGGTTCAGATTCTGCCCCCCCCCCCTCCCCCACCCGAAGCGGGGTGCGGGTTAAGCGTCAGCTGGGCTGCTTGAATTGCATCAGTTGCGCTGTTTTGTCTATCATTGAAAAAAAGAGATACATACAAACTTCAAATTCAATCACTCAAGGAAAAAAACTTCCGTTTTCATGAAGTTTTCTCCTAAGATCATTGTGTTCACGTTCAGTGCAGGGAACGCGCGTGGGGGGAGCATACTTGTATTGAATGCCCCCCCCCCCAGATTCCTGTGGGGGGGGCATTTTCCCATGATGCCCCCCCCCCCTCCCCCTGGATCCGCTAGTGAACCTCATGGTACTAGCTTATGGTACTACTACTTCCATAGTCATTGGCAGATCAAACCATGTTCAGGTGGCATGGCTTGTCGCCTCTCACGTGTGGGCGCCTGTGGGTTCACCGTCTCCTCTACTGACCATGACACCATGGCAGACATACTGCTGAGTATGAGGAGCTCGCCCGCCTGTGGATCTGATGGTGTGTGTGTACGAGCCCTTAAGGCCAGCTTCCCTGCCGTCGGCTATGTCATCCTTCACATCATCAACACCTGTCTAACTCAATCCGACTACCCCTCGTCCTGGAAACATTCCATCATTCACCCCATCTTTAAGACCGGCGACCCCACTGCTCCTTCCAACTTCCGTCCCATCTCTATCATCCCAGTCATATCCAAGGTGGTGGAAAAAGTTGTCCAACGGCAGCTATACCACTACCTTTCCTTCAACCACCTCTTATTTCCCAGCCACATAGGTTTCCGTCCACGCCATTCGACGGAGACCGCACTAGCAACTGTCGCCGACCAAATCATCACGGCTACCGACGGTGGGGAGATCTCGCTCTTGTGTTTGCTGAACCTCAGTAAATGTTTCGACATCATTGACCACGAGATTCTACTCCGCAAGCTCATGCTGCACGGTGTTGACGTTCGGTGGTTCAGAGAGTACCTTGTCGGTCATGCCCAGAGCGTGTCCTTGCGTGATCACAGTGGAGCTGGGCAGATCTCTCCTCCACTGCCAAACACGATGGGAGTCTTCCAGGGGTCTGCCCTGGTTAAACTCCTGTTTACAGTTTTCGCCAACGATCTTTCGCTGTTTGCCGCTGGTGCGTGTGTCGTACAATACGCTGACGACACCCAGGTGATTGTCTCCGGTAAAAAGAACGAACATCCATCGCTCATCAGTAAGATGGAGACTTCTCTGCTGCTTTAGACGAGTGGTTCCGCGAGAACGCCCTCAAAGTGAACGCAAGTAAAACTCAGCTCATCGCTCTTGGAAGCCGCCCAAATTTGCGTACAGTACCAAACTTTGAAATTGCCTTCCGCGATAGCCCCCTCGTACCTTGCAGCGAGGTCAAAAACCTAGGCGTCACTTACGACAAAAATATCCTGGGACAGTCATGTGAGTGTCGTCAGCCGACGCTGTAATGGAATTTTGATTGGTTTGTCGCACGTGCGCCACATGCTGCCTCACAGCATTGTCTGCACGCTTGTAACAGCCTTGGTCCTCTCGCAGGTTCGGTACTGCGTTTCTGCACTCAGAAGCACTTTTTATAACTTTTGCTGAATGCTCTTCCCTGAGAAACCCGCACGGTTTCCATTTCGAGACCTTTCAGTGGATGGTCTTGCCTGAGAAATCTACATGGTCTCCGGCGTTGGTTGTTGAGAGTAAATATGTCTCCAGCTGACCATTTTATGTCTCTGAGACCATCAGGCAGTCAACGAATAAGAAAAGTATGTCCCGATCGAGAATCGAACCCGCGGATGTTTTTGAAGTCAACTGTTGAGAACAGTGGATGCTCTCCTGAGAGAATCCCGAAGTTGAAAACATTCCATGCATATGGCGCCACCATAGCACTGCAGGTGTGGGTGTAATCGCAACGACGGAAACCGACTTGTATTCAAGTAAATACCGAATAAGTATTATTTCCGTCTATGGAGCCCTGTCGCCATCCGAAAAATACGACGCATGGCTGACAGTGTGGGACGGTCCAGGGCCTATTTTAACATGTTAACTGGGGGGGGGGAGGCAAATGCCCCCCAGTGAGCCGTTTTGCCCCCCAGTCAAGAAATGTTGCCCACCCTTATTTCAGTATTTCCATGTCATTTTTCGCTTGATAGGTATTCAATTAAAATCAAATATGCTTACCTGGTGATAAATGTATACAAATCCATTGCAAATGTCATGATATTCCTAAGTTTGAGTATTTCCCAGCCAAAATAAGCAACTTTAAATTATTTCCGGAATATCTTGAATTTCAATATACTTTGAACAATTGCCCATTAGCGGCAGAGTGGGGGAGATCGGGGGCTGTTGGATCAGGAACGTCGCCATACAATCTGGAGTGGGTGAGGGCAACTGCTGAGCAGATTGTGTTCAAATTTGGTGTGTGGTTACTGGTTAGGGATCTCTCAACCGCCACTTTCCCATAAGTCAGGGGTGGGGTGCTTCTGAACGTGCGCACGTATGCACCACGTATTTCTATCTCAGAAACTACTGCCCTGCAAGGGCACCGCCACCTTCCGAAAGTTGGGGGGGGGGCGGAGGCATTCTGAAGTCGATTCTTTCCATCCAACGCCCATAGGCTGACGAGCATAAAAAATAGACTGATACTTGACTTTCCGAACAATGGCCGGAACGTGATGCGACATGCGACACAAATTGTAAAAAAAATCGTAAGGCGGAACATCCAAATTCCCAACATCCGAAATTTCTGCAGTGATTAAGGGAAGGAAAACTGGTACGTTTCCAAAAAAAAAATGTTAAAACCTCCCAAAAAAGTTTTTGCGTATTCAGGTTACAACCCCGCCACCGATACCATCGTCATCGGAACCATGGATAACCCTGGGACACTAAAAACACGTTATGCAAAAGACGGCAGTACTTTAAGACTGAGACTTGAGCCCAGTTTCCCATATACGCATACGCAACGATGCAAGGTACCGTTTTAACATACGACCCGGGAGTCTCGGTTCCCGACTGACGACAGGACCATATCTGTACAGGAAATACGACTGACGCTTCATCAACTTTCCACATCATAATTTATGCACACATTGGCATATATGAAAATAGGTTGTGTAGAAACGCGTATAAAAAATACGCAAAAAAATACTGGTATACGCATTACAAAATGTGTTCCGCCGCTGGCGAAAAATTTGTTCCGCGAACTTAGATCGTGGAACCACTTTTCTGACACTGGGCGGTTGGGGGGGGGGGGGGGGCAATTGCCCATTCTGTCCAACCGTAGATCCGCCACTGGATCTTTGTATTTTGCAAAAGATGCGGGACTGGTGAAAATTGGTCAAATTTAGCCATTTCCTGTGGATTTATATGCATTTTCATGTTTCCCCAATGACTTATAATTGGGAGATCACAAAATAGATTTCACCTTAGGTCATCGATGTAAAAATCATCCGAAATAGCAGAATTGTAGGTGTTTATGACCTGATTAAATCCTGTGAGTATCTAACTGATCGGTCAAACAATGTGGCTGCGGCATGACCTAACATTCTTTTGAAGTGGAATCACTAGACTTGACTTAGTGACGTGACCTGAGGAGACCCGAGGTAAACAAATTAACAGGATTTGGGCAATTGATAGGCAAGCAGTTGTACCAAAAAAATGGCGTCGCGAAATGGCGTCGTTTTCCGCTATTTCCAAAAAAAAACTAAGTGGGGAGGGTATCCGCCCCCACTGGCGGATCCAGGGAGCGGACATCAGGGGCAAATGCCGCCCTCCCCCACAGGAATCTGTGGGAGGAGATGGGGCATGCAGTACAAGTATGCCCCCCCCCCTTGCCCCCTTGCGCGTTCCCGGCACTGAACGTGAAAAACAATGATCCTAGGAGAAAACTTCATGAAAACGGAAGTTCTTCTTCTTCTCTCAAGTGATTGAATTTGAAGTTTGTATATGTCCCTTGCTTTCAATGATAGACAATGATAGAACAGCGCACCTGATCAGTAGCGGATCCAGGGGGGGGGGGGGGGTCACGGGGGTCATGACCCCCACCCTGGGCCATGGGGGCACCATCGCGCCGGGGCACCAGGGGCACCGCCAAAATAAAGCAACCAAAATCCGCGCCGCTTTGCGGTGCAAATCATTCGGTGTTCTTTGAACCAATGTCACCACCAAGGTGGTGGACCAAGGGCACCACTGCACCGGTGTACCAGGGGCACCATCGTGACGGTAGGCGGCACAGTGGGGCGAGGGGAGACACCGGGGCACTGTGGCTCCTTGAATCCAGGAGGGAAAACAATGGTCTGGTGCCGCCATGAAATCACAAGCATTGGTCGCTGGAGAGAAGAAGAATATCGCAAAATGATGCTAAATTAAAGTTGCTAAATTATGCCAAAAAATGTCCCTTCGTGCCTCCCGTCCTTTGGGTACCAACCATGAAGGGGCACCAACGTGCCTTTATACCAGAGGCAACAACGTATCGGACTCGAGGGGCCCTGAGGGCCCCCTTAGGCTGATACATATAGATTATAGAACCTTTCGATTTGTTAGGGCCTAGTTATCCAGACAAAAACAAAATAAAGCAAAAAAATCCGCGCCGCTACGCGGCACAAATCAATCAGTTTTATTTTCCAGTACAAAAGGGTTTAATATAAACTGTACACACTGGTGGCCGCAGGAGGAGGGATATGGGGCCATGACCTTAAATGGGGGAGGGGTAACATGTCTTTTGACACCATCTTTTGCTCCAGACATATTTCCTCGCTTTGACCCTGCATGCTGGTTCCAATAGCAAAAATTAGTTCTCCAGCCCGCTCAAAACCTCAAATTTTGGAGCCGCTTCGCGGCACAATAATAGTTTATCGCATGCCTAAGATTTACTGCTGGTAAAAACAGCTTCCAACCCCCCCCCCCCCCCCCCCTCCCTTGGTCCCGAACCTCGACTTCCCTCTTGGTCAATTCTTCATCAGCTTTCTTGGGCCGCCTTTGAATGCACAAATAATATATTTGGCACCATCTGCGGCACTTTAAATGATAGAAACGGTACGACTGATATTGCAAATACCTATAGCTAACGTTGTCAATAAAACAAAATTAAATAGGGGCACCCTCAAAATATAGTGAACCAATTCCGTTGAGTTTTCAGATTTGGGTATAGGTATGGACACCACTGCAATTGATGACCCCCTCGAAGATTTTCTGGATCCGCCCCTGCACCTGATGCAATTCAAGCAGCCCCGGTGACACGCGCCCCGCTGGGGGGGGGGGGGCAGAATCTGCCACCTCCCGGATTTTCTCAATAATAATTTCATCTTAAACTAGCTCTGGTGTTGCCAGACGGCTGAGATGTTTGTGTGACGCCATCTTGCTCGAATCCCGGAAGTGGCTGGTTTGGGAAATGGTCATATTTTACAACGACATGGTTTTCAGGAATAATAGCTCATTTCAATGAAAACTAGATGAATTAGTCCATTCATATTTTCAGTCATATTCACTTTTGAGAGCAAGGATTAATGATAATTAGCGATTTCGTTTTGATCATTTGTTGTAAGATGACAAGAATGCTGACTCCGGCTCTGCGCTGGCTCTGCGCAGGCGCCACCGCCTGGTCACCATGGCGACCGGACGGCCGGTCGCCTGACGTCACGTTGCACACGTGGCTCCGGCGCCGGCGGGCTGGTCACCATGGCGACCAGCCGGCTGGTTGCCTGACGTCACGCTGTGCATGCGCAGAGCCGTGATCTGCGCCCAGGAATGGCGTCCGTTCGACCTAGACCAGCTATTTTTGAGTTTTCAGTACCAGTGGCTGCAGGAAGCCCGCATGTTTCATGGGTTTATAACTGCTTTTTCTGAGGTCTTGTCAGCTTTTTGTCAGATTCATCAATTAATAAATTAATCAAATCAAAAACATCTGGTGTGATTCGAAATGCGTAAGGATTGTTCCGGTTTTCGGAAACCAACGAAGTTACCGCTCTAAATTGGACGATCTCAGCGGGACGGAGCGACGTTGAATCAGGGGTGTGGTTTTATCAAATTGATTGTGGGTGCCCAAATAGTTGAGGTCCCCCTACTGGCTACAAAAAGGTTATTGAGGGGGGGGCGTCAGCGAAAAGTTGTTGAGCGGGGGGGGGGGGCGGCGGTAAACAATTATTAGATATTTGGTAGTGAAAATTGACCCTTTTCGTGGCGTGCATCATCTTTGCTGCAATTGTAACATTCTATGGATATACACTTATCCGTGCTCACTTCTCGCATGTCCTCAAACAAGCACTAACAGCGTAGTGGTGTTTGAATGATTGTCTATTTAAAGCATTGTTGGTTGGTAACAACATGGCTCAATGCACAGCACAGGTTGCATATAGAAATTGTAGAAAAATAAAAATAAATAACGCTTGTTCACTACAGGAACCTGGCGCCCTGGATCAGGCGCTTGGCTGGGTCTCTTCCCACCTGATAAGTAGCTGTCTGGCGGCACTGAAGGCTGGCGCTGTGGCACTACAGCCGACCAAACACGTTTAGCCGCTCGAGGGATCGGTCGATAAATTCCTTCAGCAGCTCCGGTCGGCTCAGGTTGTGCAGATCTTCTGCGTACACCCCGCACACGGCGACGTGGTTGAGACGCTTTTGGGACATGGTCGACCTCAGCCAGCTTTGCAGGCGGCGGAGCTGGCTGAAGGATCTTTCCGCGTTGCAGGTCGTCGCGGGGAAGGTCATGTGGAGCCGGAGCAGCTTCACGGCTTCGGGTAGCAGCTGCTTCAGATCCGTCGCCTTCATCACCTTGACGACGTCGCCCAGCGTCTTCATCGGGACGTGACGGGTCCTGGCGGTGTCCTGAAGCATCTGGCAGTGTAGCCAGAGACGGTCTGCGTCCAGCGCCGCGTACTTCTGCGCCAGCTGGTCGATGGCAGCGCTGTCCGTCTCCAGCAGGGCCCTCTCCATGGCCAAGAGCGTCAGCTCGTCACCGGTACCCGAGTACCGCTGGTCGAGGTCGGCGCAGAGCCGATCCGTCACCTCTACGTAGATCGGCCGGAAGCGGTCTGCAGGCGTGGCCGGCTGGTACGATTCCGCGTCGTCGTCCAGACGGCGTGGCGGGCGGCTCCTACGCTGCAGGGTGGGCTCGTTCACGCCGAGTTTTTTCAGCCGTCTCGACTGCTAGGAGCCAGAAGCAGTCGCTAGGACTGAACCGCATCCCTGAGGGTTGGCGCCAGCTTCAGGTTGGCGGCCAGGGCCTGACGACTCCGACCCTGTAATGCCCGCGTGACTGGCGTCGTCATCCGCAGAAGGTGCAGGGACAGCTCCAGACCGAAGAGGAACTCGAAGGTCCCCATCCGGCGATGATATCCACTTGCCGTGGTGGCGACCTCTGGACGGGTGGAGCTGTCCTCTGCGATGCTGTCCAGCGCAGCACGGACGGCGTCGTAGTTGCGTGCAACTGACGACAGGGCCTCCTCGCTGCAGGTCCAGCGGGTCGGGCAGAGGGGACGAAGGGTGCTCTCGGCACCGAAGCTCGCCAGACAGCACTGTCGCGTGTTGGAGTCGCGGAAGAACTTGATGATGCCGGCGATTTCATGGATGGTATCTCGCGGGGCGCGGATCCCGTCCAGACAGTCCTGCACGACTAAGTGCAAGCGATGGGTCGTGCAGTGCACGAACAGCGCCAGGTCCTGCTCCTCCTTCAGCTGCGCTTGCACCCCTGTAACCAGAGCAAGACATGTTTTGTAAGAAATCGGAATGCCCAAAACAATTACTTTCCTATTATTTAATTTATTATTAAACACATAAAATATCATGTAATGCAAGTGTCGAACATTATTATTATAGTGTTAAATATGAACAATGGGAGGCAGCGCGGCATATTATTTTGCACATACTTTGATGTCAAAAGAACAATTAGAAGATTATCTGAGTTTGATTTAGCCATAACAACATAGCAAGTGAAAGACAATGTCGTAAGTTTCTAAATTATGCACTTTATAAGTATAAGTATTCCTGCCCCCACGATTGTTTTTGTTTACGATGTAATATCGCATTCAAGAGGTGCACCAATGTGCCGTCCGCCACCACGCGGCCAAAGTCTGAACAGTGTACTGTCATATAGATGTCGCTGTAGGATGTATTTACACGGCACATACCAGGAAAATGGTTAGATGACGATGGAATATTTGAATGCAATATTTCTGAGAAAGGCGCGTGTTCTGACAAATAACAACAACCCAACATCAGATTATATTACAGTTTCGCCTTTTAAGGGAAGACTTCTAACCTCGGAAGCGCCCGGACATGTTGGAAGCGCCGTCGTAGCACTGCCCACGGAGGTTCCCCATGCCGAGGCAGAGTCGGAGCAGCACGTCCTTGATGACGGTCACCAGGCTGTTGGCCGTGGTGGTGTCAAGACCGTAGAGGCCGATGAACTGCTCCTCCACTTCCAGCTCTGCGTCCACCGAACGCAGACAGATGGACATCTGTTCCGTCCCGGAGATGTCCCGCGTCTCGTCCGCCATGATGGAGAAGATATCGCGGCGGACACTGGCGGCGATGTTGCGGACGAGTGCTTTGGCCATCAGCTCCAGGATTTCATTCTGGATGTCAAGCGATGTGAAGCTGTGCTTCCGCTGTCGCAGCCGCTGCACGCAGGGTTGGGCTCCTTTTCTCGGCCTGGTCCAGGAATCGGTTCAAGTTCCCAGTGTTCTCCTCCCTGCGCCTGAAGGGGAGTCCCTGCCCAGCCAGGTACGCAACCGCGTCGAAGATGCAGTTGAGGGCCTCACGAGCCATCGCCATCTCCTTCTGTTTTCCACTTGTTAGCATCAGCTGGGTGGGGTTTTCTGTTGTGGTCTCATACAGGCGTGCCACTGCGGAAATGTGTGTCTGCGTCGCCTCATGATGGGAGAATCTCTCCAGGGCCTTATTCCATGAACGGAAGCCCACGCCAATGAAGGCTCCGTCTGCCTTCGACGCTGAGGTCTGCAGGCCTGCGCGGTGGGCTTCTTTGCACTTGCTGCAGGTGACAGAGTCAGCATGGCGGTCATACTCGATCCACGGGTACGTTTTCTTCCAGTTCCACTGGAAACGGCGTCTGTGTACCGGGCGCTCGGTCGATGGATCAGCAGCTCCGGACTGAGTACACAGGGGAAGTGGCTGAGACGGGAACGTCTTCCCCTCCACCGTTGGAGGGGAAGTGGCTGAGACGGGAACAGTCGGAGCAGGAACCGGGTCATCTGTAACACGGAAGGGATAACAGGATTTGTAAACAGCATTGATTTAACTGACAATTTGTTAATTTACTTCGCAAGCCGTAATGTTAACCAGTTCAAAGAGACGGGCTTAAACCAGATATAAGACAGAAGTCTAGATGGAAATAGCAAACCACAGTATTATCAGGGAACCAAATAAGTCAGCATACCGGAAATTAAATAGGTATGGGGAAAAAATACCCGAGATGGCATCAGCTTGTTTCATTTTCACAAATTTGCGCACGCAACAACATTTTCGCCAAGTGGATGGCCGATAATTTCCCTCACGTGCCACTGCTCCCGCTGCTGTATTTGGCATCATTGAGGTAATAATTTTACTGCGAAAATCTCCTTTTCTCACACAAAAACATTATGAAACATTATGAAAACATAACTAGGCAAAGTGTGCACGGGAGAGACACCCAACATAGTGACATGCTTGTGACGCCCTCTATACGAACTGAGTCTGGGAGGCGTCGCTATTTGTACAAGGCTGTCGCTGAGTACGAGCTGCCGTCTGAGCTGCTTTGTTTGAATTACGCTGGTTTTAAACGCGAGATCAAGGAGTACCTGATGGAGCGTGAGTGTGAGACCTAGTCTTATGAATCACTGCACTCGTTTATGAGAGATTGTGCTGCGATGTGTTCTGTGTGCTCTGTGATGTGTACATGATGTATGAGTGTTGCGTCACCCAAGTCCAATTATTTTAGCGTGTTTCGACTCGAGTCATATAATAGCCGTTGCATGCAGCGGATATGCCTCACGAAGTGAAATAATAATAATAATTATTATGATTATGATTATGACATTAATCAGTACCATTTGCTAGTTTAGATAACGTTCTGGGCCATAACGTTCGCTAATAAACATAAGCAAGAGCTGAACAGTGACCTGTAGGCTGTTGAATACAACCTCAGATTGATGCTACAGGAAAAGCTGCGATATATAGGGCTATTGGCTTACCACAAGGTTCGACTGCTTCCGAAGAGGTACGAGGTTGAGGGTCAGGTGGTGAGGGACCGGCTGGACCAGGTTCTGGAGCGGTCCTGAAATAGTGTAATAAACAACAATCACACGCATGTTCTCACTGGCGGATCCAGGGGGGCCGAAGGGGACATCCCCCCCCCCCACCGCCTGAAATCGGCGCAAAATGGACACATTTCTTGATATAGAAGAAAATCGAAGCAACTCTTACTAAGGAAAGTTTGCTTTAAATCAGTTATCAATACATAGCATGCGAAATCCGATGAGTTTTCAGAATTGTGAAACTTTTGGGGATTTGACCCCCCAACCACACGTTCTGGATCCGCCCTTGCCTGTTCTGACCGTATTGGCCTATAACTCAATTGACGATATTTCCTTCTAGTAAAATCGACAACCAGGTCCAGTAGACTTCTCCGACTGTGTTCGTACCAGGGGCGGCGGAAGAGGGGGGCAAGGGGAAAAGCTGCCCCACCACTCAAGAAGGGGGGGGGACAAACATTATTATTTTGCCCCCCCCCCCCCAGAAGTTTGTAGAACTCCTCCGGATATATCTTTTCCCATTTTTTGCCGATAAAAAGTGTCCGAGGGCCCTAAATGTGCACTGTATCAGCCTGCGGGGCGCTTGGTCGGCCCTCGGTCGTCCTGAGGGACGTCCTCAGCCGGTATGGGATAGCCATCGTCCAGTTTGAGGGGGCCCTCGGCCTCAGTCCAGATGGTGAAGGGGCCCTCGGTCCTCAGTCTGACGTCCCTGACGCTCCGGGAGCCCCTGGAGATTGCTTTGCCCTCCCATCCGAAAATATAATCCGCCGCCACTGGTTCGTACACCCCTGGATACATCATGTACAATTGATCATACCCAAGACAAAGACAAATATCATTGACTTTACCTTTTCTTGAAGAAGCAGCCTATATTGGTCTGCCTCTGTTTTTTCATTTTTAATCGATACGGTCACTTGATCACCGATAAAACCGAACATACACTCAGTAACGGAGTCTATTCTATCGCATTTGACTTACCGCCACCGCGCAGCATACGCCTGTGATCTAGATTATTAATAATCCATATTATCCATTGATTGCAGAAATATTTGCATTCTTCATAAACTTTAGTGTGTTGTTCAGAATAAAATAAAATTAAAATAATTTATTTTCAATTCTACGAAGAATATGCAATATTTATCATTCTTCATTGTTAAAACTATTAATATTGGTTAAACTTAATTTGGAGGTTAAATGGCCCATTACCGACATTTGAAAATTTGATAAATTTCGCAATACACAATTTGCTTGAACTAAATCATCTTACAATGAAAAAATACTGATGACGTCAGAGTACTACAACTTCATTGGTGAAGGCACTATATTTGCCTACCTCCTAGCGGCTAGCAGGTACATATCAAATATCGCGGTTTAAGGCAATGCAATCGATCCTTTCCAGTAATTTTATTTCATATCTGTAAAACAAGTGCTTAAAATAATGGGTGAAAATTCCTGTTATCTCTTAGATTTGTTGATTGTCTTTATTTTAAACACGCAGCACTAATCCATGACCATTTGGACTGTTATACCTATGACGTCATATTCTTGTCTAGATACCTAGAAGCTTCGTCTGAGGTTTGAGTTAAGTTTGTTTATTTGTTGGTGTTCAAAGCCTTAAGAAACAAATATTGTTTTGACATGGCTAAATAAGTTTTAAATCATATTTGTGGTTGTCCATGTGTGTGATTGGTCATATCCTCATTTTGCGTTTTGTTTTATGTCCTCAAATGCAATACTGGCTTTGTCTTTAAAACATGTTAAAAAAAATGTCATGTCAAGTTAGATCTGTCATGTCAAGTTAGATGCTATTCTGCATTTTCAGACATGTCTATGAATTATTTGAATGAAATTGTTTTATTATGATGCATTTATGTAAGAGCGCAACCTTATTTTTATCAGTGAAAATTGTGGTAAAGCCAGTGAAATGTATACATAAAGCTACTGGTGCTGACTGCTGGTGTTGTTGAGCGGTCAGGAATAGGCTTGTTAAGACATTTTAATAAATTTTTCTAGGAAATTGAAGTGTGTTATATAATTTTTGCCGAGTTTCCAAGCTTGATTGTTGAGCCAGTATCAAACCACTATAAAGGCTTGTTACTAGTACCTACCAGTAGTAGTACTATTTGATACCATAACATGCTTTGCGAACATTTAATTTCAACGAATGCTAATTGGCAAGAGCTAAATATTTTTATGTGTGTTGACTGTGACTCATTTTTATGATAATCTGTCTTAAAATAAGTTATGATATTAGATTATGCATCAAGTCATGAATATTATTCAATAAAAGGTGGATTATTGGTCTGTAACCAATTGTTCTGGTTGCTCAGGGTATTTTTTCATTAAAAATAAATGAAAACTTAGTATATATTTTACATACAGTTGATTTCTTATTGTGGGTGCCCAGAGGGTATTATTGTGGGTGCCCAATTCAACTTTGCGGGTGCCCAGGCACCCACAAAGAGATAGGAAACCACGCCTGCGTTGAATTAAGGTCTGTCTATGCTTTTGACATTTGATTGCGTTTGTCATCATAATGTTATCTTTTTTGCCATTAATATCTTCAGTTTTGCCCTAACTGTCAATTGCGTATTTTGTATAATCAAAGCTGATTATCTAGTATACATTTTAGCCTCTTTGGGGGCGTGTTCAGTATGTTTTGCAGAAGGAACCCAAAATTGCCAGATTTGCTCATGAATGTGAACATTCAAAGCAAACTAACGGTAAATATTGCATTGTAAGAGCATATACTTATACATTAATTCATAAAATTGTGATTGATACCCAAAATCCCCGGAAAAGGCTATGTTCTTTCAAGCTATAGACCCATTTACCCCAAACGCCCCAAACGCCCCCAAACGCCCCAAACGCCCCAATCACCCAAACACAAAATCCTTCGTGAAAACGGTTTTCACGAAGAATTTTGCGTTTGGGGCGATTGGGGCGTTTGGGGCGCTTAGGGCGATTGGGACGATTGGGGTGTTTGGGGTTTGGGGCCAGCTATGACCACGTGACCCAGTGTTTGGTCCAAAAATCCCAAACTCCCAAACTCCAAAACTCCAAAACTCCAAAACTCCAAAACTCCAAAACTCCAAAACTCCAAAACTCCAAAACTCCAAAACTCCAAAACTCCAAAACTCCAAAACTCCAAAACTCTAAAACTCCAAAACTCCCAAACTCCAAAACTCCAAAACTCCAAAACTCCAAAACTCCAAAACTCCAAAACTCCAAAACTCCATAATTCCAAAATACAAAAAAAAACTACAAAAATAAAAAAAATAAAACAATCCTAAATGTACAAACAACTTCGGACCGGCGATGGCCCATAGTATTCCTCCGAGCATATCCGAATAATCTTAGATTAGTTGTATCCGAATATCCGAAAAAGCGAAGGTTGGTTGTATCCGAAGGTTGGTTGCACCATTAGAGTAACACTATTCAGAATTTGGAAGTTTTTAAATTTGGGAATTTTGGAGTTTTGGAGTTTTGGATTTTTGGAGTTTTGGAGTTTTGGAGTTTTGGAGTTTTGGACCAAACACCGTGTCACGTGGCCACAGCTCTTAACACTGCCCCCCCCCCCCATTTACCCCAAACGCCCCAATCGCCCCAATCGCCCCAAACGCCCCAAACGCCCCAATCGCCCCAAACGCAAAATCCTTCGTGAAAACGGCTATAACACAGGCGTTGAAAGCACAAAATGAAAATAGAAAAACAAAATCAGATGGCCCCTCAGAATCGCTCTGAATCCCCCTCCCCAAGATTAGCAGGATTAAAAGTGTCCTGTTGGAGTGGGAGGAGGGGTAACAAACAGGGGTGATGCTCCTGTAACTACATACCAAGTTTAAGTTCAGCACATACATGGGCAACCTTAGAGGACAAATTCATACAAATGAGACATCTTTAGCACCTCAACATAACACAGCGGACACTAAACTAGCAGATATTCTGCCTTTGACCAATATAGCATAACTTTTCCACACATTTGGTAGGACCTTGCCTGATGGTTGAGTTCAAGTTTTGGCAAAACCGATGCTGAGTGCATCATATGGTGTTCTTAGTCTGAATTTTCAACTCTCTAGTTAGTTTTTAGGCTGAATTTCCCACTTGCACCATGGCTTCAAAGCAATTCTAAGACCCTGCCTGGAGGAGGGGGGGGGGGCTGCAGGCCAGGTCCTACTGGATCACTCTATCCCCCCCCCCATACTGGTTATTGATTCAACTTTTGGGAATGATTCAATAATGATTCATTTTGGAACTTGAATTATTCAATCACCTTTTGATTCATGAATAACAAATTTGAGAATTGATTCTTCCTGATTCAAAGAATCAAACAATATTGTAATTGATTCACGTTTGATTCAGCATTTAAATATATGTATTGGATGCATATATATTATATAAAGCAACAATGACAATCCGACAAGCGATTTGTCTACACATTAATGGATGACAATACACTACAACCCTCGGGCCGGCGCAAACAGCGGTCCGGTGTGGCGACCCCACCCAGAGAATCCAGGCGGACTAGACGGTGTCCGATGGGCAGACTGCCTCAATGTGGGAAGTGCCGGCCAGCTCGAAGAAGAGCACGTATGCCTCGCAGCTGGTAACACTGCACTGATTGACCGGACGCACCCGTGAGTCGTTGTACTCGTACCGCTCGGCCGTGTGCGGGTGTTCGCAGTAGGCCGTGCAGTGGCCGGAGACCAGCGTGCCGGAGTGGTTGGCCACGCCGTACAGGTTGTACCTGCAGAGCGTCTGGTCAGCCGAGTACGGCGATAGGTCCAGCCCGGTCACCGGCATGTTCACGGCGGTGTTGAGTTTACTGTGGGACCTCTCCTGCGGCAAGAAACGTTTCAGGTGCACCACCAGGATGCGCGGGAACTTCTGGATCGACAGGTTCTTGGTGCACTTTTGCCGCTTTTGGAACTTGCAACACGTCGGCTTCTCGTCTCCGTCGAGCACCTCCTCCCTTATGAAGAGGTCAAAACAGACCTGCAGTTGCACCTGGCCCGTCCTGGCCGGGAACGGCAGGCTCAGATCCCAGCACGGATCGAACGTGACGAACGCGTGGCCGCACACCATGCACAGCAGCGTTGACTTGAGCTGGCCGACAAACAGGTCAACTAACTTTGAGTTTTCCAGACGCAGGGTTCGCTTCCAGGCCTCAACTGACTTCTGACTGGCGCTGAGACTATCGTCGATGTCGGTAGTAATGGGCTTGGGCCGGCTGGTAACGCGATTTACATCCTCGTGCAGACCCTCCAGCAGGTACCTGAGGAACTCCTGCGCGTCCTGCTGCTGGTAGTCCATGAAGCGTGGCGCGAACCGATCTGTGACTTGAACGGCGGCGTCGTCAGCACCTGCTCAGACTCGTTTGAGTGCCGCCACAGGTCACACATCAGAGCGCCGAAAGCTCTGATCAGCGCCCCTTCATGTCCGACGTAGTGGAGTTGATGTCGGAGGCGTACTAGTCGCGCAGAATGTAGTCGTGCAGGGCGCGAGTGTTGCTCAGGCATTGCAGCACCGAGTTCATGAAACATGTGTTGCCGATGTTTCTCAGTCCAGTAAGGCCCGGCGGCCGAGCGGCGGACCGGCTGCCGCCGCCGCCGTCGCCAGCCTCGCCGGAACTCTCGAGCCGTAGGCGGCAGGACGAGCCGACAGCGTACGGCCCCGCATCGGGCTCCGACAGGAGCACCGCCCGGCGGTTACTCAGCGAAACAGTGTGGTGCGATTGGTCGCTATAGCAGGTGTTCCCCAAGTTGGCCAGGCCGCGCCGCTCCGAGTATGTAGAAGCCGGGAGCAGCGAAGCGGCAGCTGTTCTTGTTTTCGGTCGGAGCTCGGACGACAGCTACGGTGACACTAGGGGTGGAGTGTCCCTGTGGGATGATGACTGCGGGGAGATGGCAGAAGAGGTGCGACATGAAAAATCCGAACAGCGGAGAATCACCATAGGCGCTGTCGAATGGATAGATACGGTGTTGCTGCGCACTACTGCCAAGGATAATCGCAGCCACAGCTAAGCCGTCACACGAGGACCACCAGACGCGTTGCTGAGCCTCGCACGCTGTCAGATGAAGAGCCTGGTAGTCGGACCACAGGCGCCACCAGTCTCGAACGCTATCGGCTCAAACTGGAACCGGTGCACGAGATCAGCGTACTTCTTCCGCTTCCTGACCTCGGCTTCTCGTGCTGCGGCTCCACTGGCTGTGGATGCTGGCCCGATGTTCGCTGCAGCGTAGGTGTTAACGCACGTAGCGTCCCACACGAGGCTCTTCCAACAAGCGAAGGGGAAGATGGTCATACCATCCGGCCTTTTGCCGTCTCCGCGGTCGATTCCTGTCGGCTCGAGCACGGATGGTAGCCCGGTAGCTTTCAGCGAGCGTCTGATGACGTCGTTCATGGCTGTGTGACGAGGGTGTCGTCCGGCGCTCAGGCGGCAGGTGAGCGCGTGGTAGCCTTTGTTGTCCGCCTGTGCGCAACATCTGCACCGATGAGGAATACAGACGTCGGCACCTACTCGCAGGGCCACTGAGATGCGCAGCGTGTCTCTGTCCAGAAGTGTGCCCAGACTGGCAGATGGAAGAGCGTGCATCCAGGCTCCACTCTCTGGACTCTGCGCACTCAGGAGGCGTGCCGTGTCGAACTGGTTGGAGTTCTGCAGTAGCCTGTCCAGTTGTTTCTCGCAGAGGATTGCGTCCCAGGACCTTTGCTGGTGGCGTATGTCGACCTCAGGGGCTTCAGCACCGTTTGCTGTAACTTTCCAAGTACTCCGTTCCATTGTAGAGTACTCCGTTCCATTGTAGCGGAGTACTCCCTAAGAAACGTATCAGAGTATTCCTCCGGCAACATGGTCGACATCAGTTGGCTGCAGCCATGGAGGGATGCGATGAAGCTGGGGAGGGCGTAATCTTCTGTCCGGCGCAGGCCGAGACCGCCGAACCGAGTGGGGAGGACGGTTTGATTCCAGCTTTCGGTACTGAATCTGACGTTGGTGATCTCGGTGACTGTCGATTCTAGGCACCGGTCAAGGCCACGTCAGACAGAGACATCTCTGGCTGACGGTAAACTGGGGCTGCTCTGAGAATGTATTGCAGCTTAGGAAGCCACAAACAATTCTTCAGGAGGAAGAGAGAAGTGTGGGCGTCAAGATGTTTTAGATGACTGATCAAGCGTTCCAGCTCTTCTTGTTTCCTGCTGATAGAACTCTCAGTCGCTGCTTCTGTCATCGGTACGCCCAGTATGGTTTGGTCTTCGTCTTTTAGTTCCGATGCGCCTGGAATGACAAATGTATGTCAAATCAATAAAAGTGAAAACTTACAAAGCCATAGTTATATATGAATTATGATCATTAAAACATTGTTACAGCAATGATATTTCAGTATAAATGAGTGTAGCCACTAGGACTGCATTATATTTGCACAATTTACCATGCACACTTGAATTGTTAAGAATCGTTAAATTCGATTCCATGCGGGTTTCGATTCAAACACGATTCATGAATACAAATATTTGGTGGTGAATTTACTTTCTTCAATTCAGACAATTTGTATTGAACGGTTTCAATCTATTTCAATCGCAGAGTCAAATCAATAACTATTCTGGTCCCCCCCATGATTAGCAGGATTTTATCATTAGTCCTATGCGAGTGGAAAACTGGTGAGAAAAAAAAACTGGCTCCCCCCACTAAATATTGCTGGTTGTTTGACTAAGGTACCTGTTGGTACGCCATGTTATGCACAGTATGGCAGCATGGTATGTCACAGTGTCATATGGTAACAGAAATGCAGCGGCATTGTGCACCACAGCAAAATTTCAAAGTATATTCCTATGAAGCTGTTATTATTATTACGAGCGAGCGCGAAGCGCTCGCTCGTCTTTCCGTGGTATATGTGAACAATCTGAATATGAGCGGCCCGGCCCGGCCCAGCCCGGCCCGGCTCGTGGCGACGCTTTTGAGAAGCTCATATATCTGCAACCGCAAGTCCGATTGACAAGCTGACTTCTTTGCTGAGCAGCCCCATCCAACCTACCCTGTTTGAGACCAGTGCCGACTCATGTGGGTGACTACGACTGCGCGTGGCGCGTGCCGCGTAAGGGGTGTTGAAAAGTGTTCTCTCGCAAAAACTCTGCAACGGCTGAGCCGATTGTGTGCAAATTTGGTGTGTGGTTAGGGACCCCTCGGCCGCCAATTTTCCACAAGTCAGGGGTGGGGTGCCTCTGCACGTGCGCACGTGCACACCCCTATTTTATATCTCAGGAACGGCTCAACCGATTGCTTTATAATTTGGTGTGTGGTTAGGGACCTCTCAGTCGTTGCCTTTCCACAAATCAGGGGTGGAGTGCCTCTGCACGTGCGCACGTGCGCACGTGCTCACCCCTATTCTATATCTCAGAAATGGCTGAGCCGATTGTGTTCAAATTTGGTGTGTGGTTAGGGACCTCTCAACTGCCAGTTTCCCACAAGTCAGGGATGGGGTGCCTCTACACGTGCGCACGTGCGCACCTTTTTATGTATCTCAGGAACTACTTGCCCGATCAGGTTGAAATTCACCATACATTTATTTCGCGCTCGCTCGTTCATCGCCAACTACGGCGCCTTACTGGTTAATAGGTTACCTATGTTAGGTTAAGTTTAGTTTAACAGCTTTGTCAGAAGAAATACATCTATTTCGCTGTGGTGCACTATGCCTAAATTTATTGCGACAAAGTTGTTATTAGTAATAGGTAAGGTTAGGTTAAGTTAAGTTTAGCGGCTTTGTCAGAAGAAATATGGGAATGTTGCTGTGGTGCACTATGCCGCTACTTTTCTGATGTTACCATATGCTGTCTTACTGTGCATTAGCGCGACACACTGACAGGTACCTTAGTCAGAGATTACCAAATTGCATAAAAAAGTGACGCTTCTGTACCTACCAACCAAGTTTAAGTGAAGTTAAGCACATACACAAGCAAATCAGTGGGGTTTACGGGCGCCATAACTACCAATGTTTTGGCACCCATGTTTCATCCTCTGAAGAACACACGATACGTAAAAGCAAGAGCCGGCTCATTCGTCGGCGTCGCGCTCACGCAGCAAACGTAGTCAGCCGCCAGTTACAGGTCGCTGTTTCGTGCGGCCAGGGATTCACGAAGACGAGCGTTGTGAATTCTCAGTGCCTATTAATTCCTAGTACATTCTTAATTGTATGATTCCTCCCCAGTGAATTGCCGGATAAGCCGTGAAACGCGCCGTGACATGCCGTGGTTCTGCCTCCAGTGACGTCACATCAAGCTTCGGGCTCTTACGAGGCGGCTATAGCGGTGTCACCCCCCTGCGAGCCACGGTCCTCACACAAATATTGCGCTACACAAATCACTATCGCCCCGCTGGACGGCCTCTGTTCCGTACTTGCATATCTTATCGGAGCCTAACGAGTCACACTACCATTCTGTCTCCGTTGTAATTGAACAGTGTGTGGCGTTCACGTGCCGTTTCCCAGCCGCCAGGCTGAGCACAGTGCTCATTAACGCTGTTATTGCGCATGTTTTGTTCCGTGAACAAACTAACTCGTATCGCTTGCTTATGTTTTTTACCTGCAGGATTATTTGAGAACTGCAGGATTATTTGGGAGCTGCTGGATTAACCGAAAGTTGGTTTCCGCATTGGAATAACAACATGATTTCGAATTGTGTTTTCCATTGGGAAACTTGATTATATCTAGGTGCGAGTATCATGACAGAGGTGATAATTTGCAAAGGTGTGGTACCTACTTGTTGGTCTAAGATTTGTCACCGATTACTCCACCGATGGCTATAGATTTGTCGCCGATTAGAATGGCAGAACGGTGACCTCTCCCAGCCCTGCCCGACCTGACCCGGCCCGTGGCGACGTTTTTGAGAAGCTAATATCTCTGTAACTGCACATCCGATTGACAAGCGGGTTTCT
The DNA here is from genome assembly GCA_036785665.1 of Chirona hameri. Taxonomy (NCBI): domain Eukaryota; kingdom Metazoa; phylum Arthropoda; class Thecostraca; order Balanomorpha; family Balanidae; genus Chirona; species Chirona hameri. Next base: position 31,896 of record JAXIVJ010001602.1, on the reverse strand, counting down.
TTGCTGAGTAGCCCCATCCAACCTAACTTGTTTGAGACCGGTGCCGACTCATGTAGGTGACTACCACTGCGCGTTGCGCGTGCCGCGTGAGGGGTGTTTAAAAGTGTTTTCTCGCAAAAACTCCGCAACGGCTGGGCGATTGTGTTCAAATTTGGTGTATGGTTAGGGACCTCTCAGCCGCCATTATCCCACAAGTCAGGGGTGGCGTGCCTCTGTACGTGCGCACGTGCACACCCCTATTATATATCTCAGGAACGGCTGAGCCGATTGTGTTCAAATTTGGCGTGTGTTTAGGGATCCCTCCGCCGCCGCCTTCCCACAAGTCATGGGTGGGGTGCCTCTGTACGTGCGCACATGCACACTCCTATTCTATATCTGAGGAACGGCTGAGCTGATTGTGTTCAAGTTCGGTGTGTGGTTAGGGACCGCTCAGCCGCCATTTTCCCACAAGTGAGGGGTGAGGTGCCTCTGCACGTGCGCACGTACACACCTTTTTTTGTATCTCAGAAACTACTTGCCCGATCGAGTTGAAATTCATCATACATTTCCTTCGCGCTCCCTCGTTCATCGCCAACTACGGCGCCTTCCCGGTTTAGTATTGCATCCCAGTCTGTCGTTATAAGTGTGTCCGTCAGCCTGTCGATGTCTATGTTTTGGTAATCCCAAAGCTCTTTGAATCGAGCTTCGTTGTTAACAGTATGTTCATAGTTAAATGTCACAACAATAGGAAGGTGATCAAGATTTGGGAACGATGATAGTACACTACTTCTTCGGATGATACTGACATTATTTGTAAACAATAAGTCGCGTAAGTTGTAAGTGATATTTCCAATTATCATGGGGTGTTTAATAGTGTCAGGTCGAGTGTTTGAGCAGCGTCGTAAAGCTTATGGTCGAAATGGGTAACACCGCTGTGCTTGTTGGCTGTTTGATCTTGGAAGATATTACCTGCGTTTAAATGGCCGATGATGAATATAGCTGTCGGAGAGTAAGTTTGAGCATATGCTATGCTGTCAGTCAGTCGATCAATGAAGTCCTGGTATCGGTGCGTGGGGAGGTTAGGAGGAAGATAAACACTGCAGATGAGGATGGGAAAGCCATATGCTTATGCTTGCCATATGATTGACGTCATAATTGTCATGGAGTTTTGTATATCCATGAAAGAGAAGAGAAACATGACCATTTTTCGACGGATATTCATATATCGTCCAAACAAATGCCATATTCGTTTTTTCCAGCTCCAAATACCCCGTATAGCACAATTTCAAGACAACTTTCGAGGTGACCTATTCCCTTTGGGTGGCAAACAGCTAAACACCCTGATACTCTATATATACCGAAAACCTACTCACTAAAATCATCATACCCAGATCAATGCATACCCAGCTAAAACACGAAGGAAATAAACGGGCTCCTACGGTTCCATGGCCCAGCAGAAGGGAACATTTCTCCCGCCAGCAGGCAAGGCTACCGCCAGCGGGCACAGCCCGGCGCAGCCGGGCGGTCGACTGAGACCCCACGGGCGGCGGCGGCGGCGGCACTGACACTGCCAGGTTCCACTGTACACCACTCAACGGTGTCCAAGTGACGTCACTCAACTAGCGTTTCGTCGCACCGCCGGCTATGGTAAGACATCTACCGGGCGATATTTGAACCAATAGTTTCCGGAAGGTGTCCTCGGTGTCCTCGGATGTCCTCGGTGTTCTATTTTTGGAGGTCGCAAGCTTTGCTGTCAATACTTGTGATACCACGATTTTGGCTGCTGCTAGCTTGGATGATGACGATGTCCCCTACCCGGGCGAAATTTGGATGTCGCAAGCGTTGGATGGTGCTGTTTTGGGTGGTACAAGCATTGAATGCTACAACTTTGAACGCTTCTATATGCACCCGAACAGAACCGTACGAAACTGGCTCGCAACCATACTACCTCGCGTCCACGTGTCTGAATCATAAAACACCTCGAAGTACATGCGTGGCTGCATACCATCACACCGATAGAAAACAGGATTACTTTTTACACTGTTCATGTTCCCTCCAATATGCGTGCATCACTTAATGTGGACTGTTTTGCCGGGTCCACGTCAGAGTCGCCATGGGCTGGGCTGGTCCTATGGGCCATGGGCTGGGCCTGGGCTGGGCCTGGGCTGGGCCTGGGCTGGGCCTGGGCTGGGCCTGGGCTGGGCCTGGGCTGGGCCTGGGCTGGGCCTGGGCTGGGCCTGGGCTGGGCCTGGGCTGGGCCTGGGCTGGGCCTGGGCTGGGCCTGGGCTGGGCCTGGGCTGGGCCTGGGCTGGGCCTGGGCTGGGCCTGGGCTGGGCCTGGGCTGGGCCTGGGCTGGGCCTGGGCTGGGCCTGGGCTGGGCCTGGGCTGGGCCTGGGCTGGGCCTGGGCTGGGCCTGGGCTGGGCCTGGGCTGGGCCTGGGCTGGGCCTGGGCTGGGCCTGGGCTGGGCCTGGGCTGGGCCTGGGCTGGGCCTGGGCTGGGCCTGGGCTGGGCCTGGGCTGGGCCTGGGCTGGGCCTGGGCTGGGCCTGGGCTGGGCCTGGGCCAGGCCTCAACTTTAAGGAAATCACTGGGCTCTGGATAGGCCTGGTTCTGACAATTTTGAAGTAATGCGCGCGTCGCACAAGCTCAGGTCAGAGCTCACAAATATTTTAACCAGCAGTTTACTGACACAGCAACACACTGTTGCTGTGGCTGTGGCTTTTTGTTTTTTTGGTTAGCATAGTTGGTTCATTGTTTCACATTTATTACGAGCGAGCGCTTCGCGCTCGCTCGTCTTTCCGTGGTATATGGGAAAAATCTGAATATGAGCCTGCACAAATCTGAATAATGGCCGGGTCGGGCCGGGCCGGCCCGACCCGACCCGACCCGTGGCGACGCTTTTGAGCTCATATCTCTGCAACCACACGTCCGATTGACAAGCTGACTTGTTTGCTGAGCAGCCCCATCAAACCTATCCTGTTTGAGACCGGTACCGACTCATGTGGGTGATTACCACTGCGCGTGGCGCGTGCCGCATCAGGGGTGTTGAAAAGTGTTTTCTAGCAAAATCTCTGCAATGGCTTAGCCGATTGTGTGCAAATTTAGTGTGTGGTTAGGGACCCCTCAGCCGCCAATTTTCCACAAGTCAGGGGTGGGGTGCCTCTGTACGTGCGCACGTGCACACCCCTATTTTATATCTCGGGAACGGCTGAACCGATTGCGTTCTAATTTGGTGTGTGGTTAGGGACCTCTCAGCCGTTGCCTTTCCACAAGTCAGGGGTGGAGTGCCTCTGCACGTGCGCACGTGCTCCCCCTATTCTATATGTCAGGAATGGCCGAGCCGATTGTGTTCAAATTTGGTGTGTAGTTAGGGACCTCTCAACCGCCAGTTTCCCACAAGTCAGGGATGGGATACCTCTGCACGTGCGCACGTACACACCCCTATTCCATATCTCAGGAACGGCTGAGCCGATTGTGTTCAAATTTGGTGTGTGGTTAGGGACCCCTCTGCCGCCGCCTACCCACAAGTCATGGGTGGGGTGCCTCTGCATGTGCGAACGTGCGCACCTTTTTTGTATCTCAGGAACTACTGTCCCGATCGGGTTGAAATTCACCATACATTTATTTCTCGCTCGCTCGTTCATCGCCAACTACGGTGTTCTTACTGGTAGTATACAAGTAAATATGCTAGGATAATTATTGCAAATTTTATGAAAATAATGATATGCTTATTCTGAACGGGCCGGACCGGGCCTAGGCCTCAATATTATGAATTTGACCGAGCCTGGTCCGGGCCTGGGCTTGGTGTTCATGGGCCAGGGCCGGGCCGGGCTGGGGGTTGGTTGGCCCGTGACGAACACTGGTCCACGTGACAAACTGTCAGGTGCATTTCATCCACTGGAACAAAACGGTGAAACTGATGGGTGCCTTTAATTGTTTTGACAGCGGAGAAACATGCAGCTAGCCCCGCTGCAGTTTTCTTGACCTCTCCCTTTTCCATCAAGCAAAACTGGATGGTGGTTTCGAATTTCTCTGTCAGAAACGTAAAAATGGCCTGTGCTGACATAATTTGGTCAGTATACGGACGCTTGAGACTCTCTGTCGCCGCCGCTCTTTTCAGCGTGCCACCAATGCCATCACATGCACTCTTGCCACGGGATGTGGCGAAGAAGTGTCATTCGCATGTGATTCCAAAGTCCGCAGAGTGATGTGCGATGTGAATTAAATTATACTTGTTTTTGTATTGAGCTGCGCATCCGTCAGAAAAACTGGGCATTTTGCTCAGTCCCGGCATCAGTTTCGGTACTTCGGGAATGAGGCGTCCCAAAAATTCGTGCACCATGCTGGCTGGCGGCTAAGACTTTCCAGGAAATCCTCACGCGACTCAACCATGTCTACTAGCGTGCAGCGACCGGTACTAACCCAGTATTTCAAGCGTATTTCGGTCTTAAAATCGCCCTCGTCAGCCAAATCATCTGTGCATTCCTGCATATTTTCCTCTGGGACTACGTTCAGAAACTGGAAAACTCCGTCTTCCCTGGGACAGTCGGTTCTGTTTCGGTTCTGGTTCTGTTCACATGTGTGCATGGTTCCATTCATGCAAAATGCCAGGGGGAAGAAGTGAGTATATGATGTTGGCACACTGATGCTAAAAATGCAATGAGATGCGCTTCAAAATGTGTTCCATGATCAAAGAATCCAGTACTGAGCAACCAGATCGATCGGCCAAAGGGTGACTGAGTGACGTCCGATCAAGTTTGGAAATTTTCGACCTTTTTGCATTCCCCAGATAGTTTGGCGCATCCCAAAATGGCCTTCTCAATTTGTCCTCGTCTAAACTCGGTGCAATACCCCGGAACTTACACAAATCCGTGTAAGTACGTACGGTATCACGTATGTGTGCATATGCATATGCATACATGGTTGATGGTATCATACATATATATACATAGTCCAAGTTAGTCAAATGTGTTTTCTTTTCATGAGTTTCATATTAGTAGATCATAGGTAGCTGGTAGAGTCACCCATTCAATGTCGCTGGCTTCGGGGTCCCTACTCGGCAACAAGCTATGCTTAGTTGAGTGGGGTCCACGAAGCACTAGCAAGAAATGCCTGAAAATTGGCCAGACTCTGTCCTCTGCCCTGTATGAATGATATCCCCTTTACTAACAGTTAATGAATCCATCCTCATCCTGTCCTGGATGAGGATGAGTGAGGATGATATCCTGCGACGTAGTTGGGGGACAGTCATTTGCTGTTTTCAACAATGACTACTTTTCGCCTTCTTTTATATCACCACATCCTAACACCCAAACTACCTCTCTTCATATGCTTTTTTATTTTTGTTTCCATTTCTTAGCTGGGAGTGCCGCGACATTTTCTCTTTTGTTCTCTGGTGTTAACTTAAGGTGTCGTGCGTCGTTGGGATCGAGGGCGGGGGCATTCCTGGTCACCTATTAATAGGTGGCGGTTAGAAAAAACAAACAAAAAAAACGTACGTACAGCAAATGGTAATTATTTACAAGTTTGACCTAAATTATGACCTTGACCTTGACCTTGACCTCAGGTAACAAAATCATTCAAATGTGTATTGCTCAGAATCACCTATTCAATCCACTGTCGTTAACTGCACCTCGATATCTTTACCCAGTCCGGATATATACGTGGGTAACGTTCGCAGCGCCACCTATACGGGCTTTTGCGAGGCTGAAAGGGGACATTTAATAGGCTATATCCACTTGCTTCATTTTTTTTCGATCGAAAGGTAATTGATCAAATTCAATTTGGCTTTGAGTCAAAAATGTAAGTTTCAACTGGGAAAAGGTTAAGATAGGTCACGTAAGAAAAGGTCACAAGGTCACAAAAACAAAATTGAGATAGCCAAGTTTCCCGGCATCATTGCTAGTTCAGTGATATATCGCTTTTAAGGTTTTCGGTCGTCTCACTACAAGTTATGATCCATCAAAGAAAGGTCTGCAGCGTGACCTCTCTAAATTGCCTGAGGCTATAACTCGGTGACCGTTGCTTGGCGAGGCAAAATATTTGCACAGTCGTCTTCAAGGTCTAACACTTCCCTATAGACCCAATCTTAGATGTTTTTTTTTAAATATGAGGGTGTAAGGCACTGGTCGATCTGTCCTGGAACGCCCCCTCCCCCCCCCCCCCCTGTCTTACCTAATGAAGGCCCTACCACCCAAAAATGTGCCCTGGAACCGCCTCTGTTCAGGTTAAGAACTCAAAATTTTGCCTCCGAATGCGGTATTCAATTCTATGAAAAGTCCCAAAATTTCATGGGCCTGCTTCCAGCCGTTTTGGAGATATCTGCGAAAAACATGAGGGGGGGGGGGCGGAATCCGCCCCCCCCCCCCCCTGTTACAAATAGGGTTAAGTCGGTATGGGAGTCCCTCATGCCGACTGAGGGCCCCTCAGACCGTCTTTAAGTCGGCACGGGTCACCCATGCCGACTTGAAGACGGTTAATGCTGGTTATAAACTCCCATTTTGACATATGTAGAGCCCATTCTGATATATGTATGTCCGCTTCTTTTACTCAAGAGGGCCACCCACCCATTTTATTGGACCCCCTTCCCCCAGTTTTAACATCCGGGGGCCCAGGGGGTCGTGACCCCCGACCCCCCCCCCCCCAGGATCTCCAGCCCTGCTCAGAAAACTTGCAGTAAACAAAACTAATATACATAACTCAACCTCTGGAGATTTAAAATGAAAGACACTAGCCAACTTGAGGAGCGCAGAAAATGAACTCCGTTTAACTCAGGTGTGTTGTTTAATTCAAAGTCAGGTGGTAACCAAGGGACAGCAGCGAGTAACCTAGAGGTAACCCGTGGGGTAACCCAGGGGTAAGGAGTGACCCATATCGTGAGCATCACACCCCGAATCACTTCCCGCTATTCTCTCACGCTGTCAGCGCGTGACTGAGTCTCCTCTGCCATCCCACCGAACTCAACCGACGCGTCGGTCGCGCGGCGGCCCATCTCGGCCTCTGCGGCGACGGCCCGGCGCGCGTCGATCCATATTTGCGCGTGGCGCCGGCGTGGGCGCCTCTCTCCGCACAGCCCGGCGCAGTCGGCGGCGACTGGCGCGTGTGACGGGCGTCGGCGACGCCTCAGCGCCGGGGTCCGCGTGACGGAGCGTTGCTGGTGGCGCGCCATGTGGGGCGGCGCGGTGTGGCGAGTGCTGCTGCTGTTGCTTACAGCATGTGTTCTTTGCCCGCTGGTCACAGGCATGCTGTGCTCCTTCGAGGAGGGGACTCCGTGCGCCGCGTGGAAGTGGAATGACACCCTGCGGAGGGTGACCGGGCGGGAGGCGGAGATGATGGTCACCTCGAGACCCAGCGGTCTGATGACGGCGACGATGAGGGATGCAGATAACAAGCGAGACGGTGAGTGTGACCTCGTTAAATCTCGTGATCTCGTGACCTCGGCAGTGGTGGCAGAAAGGTCAAACCTGTCGGTGGGGGAGTGGTTCACTTATTGCTCGTATGCTGGCAATCGCATGAAGCCCTCCCGTATCACGTTGAGCATGAGACATTAGTTGGTTAGACCGAGTCAATTTCGGTAACTGATTGACCGTATTTTCTCTGAACAGGTTTTGCACGCGGGAGCTGTCCCGCTAAATGAATCGACTTATCTATAAAGTATGACTGAATGTAGTTAGGCTATGCTAAGCGTTGCAAATCAGTTCAGTTTGTTTCGAAAGTACATTGTATATATTGTGCGTTGTGCATTAATCCATATATTATAGATTATGGAATTTACATTTATAATATATGATCAATTAAAATCCTATGATTGATGATGTGATAGAATTGATCATATATGATCAATTGAAATCCTATAATCTTCGTCGATTATTATTTTAAGCGTGTCATGTCCAGACAAAGCCACTGCATAGCCCCTGAACACATGGTGGAAGCTTGTAAAAGCAGGTCCACTCTGCACCAAGCAAACCATGGTGCCTGCATGTAACACGCTGGCACCACAATGTAGATTATGTGCGTAACGGCGGACAACTAGGTAACCCACTCTACCAACACAACAGGCATGTAGGAAACTTTCCGAAACCATGTAGGAAACCATCGCGTCTTCGGAAATGGCCAACTGGTGTCGTCTCTCGTGACCAACTCCCATGTGGTCGTCTACACTGCGCTACCGATCCCCGCTCTGCACCGAATCGCAGGATCACTCGCGCGCCATCCGCCTCCGCCCGCCTCCGCCCGCCTCCGCCCGCCTCCGCCCGCCTCCGCCCGCCTCCGCCCGCCTCCGCCCGCCTCCGCCCGCCTCCGCCCGCCTCCGCCCGCCTCCGCCCGCCTCCGCCCGCCTCCGCCCGCCTCCGCCCGCCTCCGCCCGCCTCCGCCCGCCTCCGCCCGCCTCCGCCCGCCTCCGCCCGCCTCCGCCCGCCTCCGCCCGCCTCCGCCCGCCTCCGCCCGCTTCCGCCCGCTTCCGCCCGCTTCCGCCCGCTTCCGCCCGCTTCCGCCCGCTTCCGCCCGCTTCCGCCCGCTTCCGCCCGCTTCCGCCCGCTTCCGCCCGCTTCCGCCCGCTTCCGCCCGCTTCCGCCCGCTTCCGCCCGCCTCCGCCCGCCTCCGCCCGCCTCCGCCCGCCTCCGCCCGCCTCCGCCCGCCTCCGCCCGCCTCCGCCCGCCTCCGCCCGCCTCCGCCCGCCTCCGCCCGCCTCCGCCCGCCTCCGCCCGCCTCCGCCCGCCTCCGCCCGCCTCCGCCCGCCTCCGCCCGCCTCCGCCCGCCTCCGCCCGCCTCCGCCCGCTTCCGCCCGCTTCCGCCCGCTTCCGCCCGCCTCCGCCCGCCTCCGCCCCCTCCTCCCGCCTCCGCCCGCCTCCGTCCGCCTCCGCCCGCCTCCGCCCGTCTCCACCGCCTCCGCCCGCCTCCGCCTCCGCCTGACGCCTTCGTCCGCCCCTATCCACGGCGGATGTCCCCAGTTGGTGATTGTTTAGAGCGGATGTGCTGACGAAGCGACCCATCATGCTGTCAATTAAGCTGGAGGCGCTGACGGCAGCAGCCAGTGTGTGGCGGGGGGAGGGCAGTTGCCGGCAACACTCAGCGTCTGATCAAACATTCAGGGTCGGGTGATGTATTGCCCCGCCTTCGGCCGCTCAGACGACAGGAGCGATCAGAGGAGGAGGGGGGGGGGGGGGGGTATTAGTGAGGTTTTTGGTGTGCTCAGGCGGTGTAAACATTGTGCTGCGCAATGGTTGAAGAGTAAGACTTGAAACTTCGAAGTTTTGCATGGTGGGTTGCGCAGTTGTTGCAGAGTTGACCGTGTAACTTCGACGTTATGTACGCTGGGTTCGATTCCAATGGGTAGCGATTACGTAAAGACTAAGCAATAGTGGTTTCATGTTCTGCCTCTGATTGACTGAGTTTGTTAGGGAAGTTTGGAATACTGCAGGCAGCGATGCCACATGTCACTCGTTGCCATCTGACCTTATGTACTATCCGATATTGTATTGCGAAATTTTGGCACCCAAGGCAGTTTTTTCTCTAGATTGTCTTTGTAATGTTGTTTATGTCCTTCGTAACTTCATTGAAAACTTTGTAATGCGCATTTCTCGCTTAGAACTGCTACTTTTTCAGAAGCAAAGCGTTTGTCGTATATTATTCCTTTTAAGAGCCGTTAAAGCTCTTTTTATTAGCGTTAACAACTATTTGTATTGATCCACTCATCTCTCCTTAGTGCCCTGTCTGTCAGCTGCGAGAAAGATGATTCGTCAAATGACTCCGCAAAATTATTATCACAAACCTCCCAACAGACAACAACCGGGAAGTTCTCGAGACGTTCTCACGGACGGTGTTCCTTCTTAGTGCAGGACAAAAAGGCAAATAATATTGGGCGTTTGGTGTAAAGAAGGATCTCTGTATGTAATTTACTTGTATATTTGATTGTCATTTAGAAGACTTTTGTTGTTAAAATGCTGGCCGATCTTGAAATGCAATGTGTGACAAATACGGTGGGTTCTTTTTCTTCAAATATTGTAAGCCTAAACGAAATAGATAAGAAGTCGCCTTATGGACGCGATAACTCATGCTTACACTTAATTCCTGGATACGGGTTAGAATCATGGGCCAAAAGATATGCTGTGTGATTATCGGCATACTTTCACAAGTGTCACACTCTCAAATATATAAAAAATATATATACTCTCTCAAAATATTTCACTCTCAAATATATGTATTCGAAGCTAACACGCAATCTATAGGATCTCTGAAAAAAATGACTTGCCATGAGAGGGACCGATTCGGATCCCCTCGGATAGATCTCGACTCTTCTTAAAGACACAACCACATTTTAAGGGTGGGGTATTTCCGAAGAGAAATACCTTATTCACGAGTTTCATGGTTCGAGTTCGATATCTTCAAGGCCAAATGTCATCATCCAAATGGTGGTCAACCAGGCGGCGATCCGCGCAGGCGAGCCGTCTCATGACACGATCAACTATCACGCCGATATCTCCTGAACGGTTAAATGTAGGGCAGTGCAATTTTGGTACACATACACAGATGCAGCATTCGGCTATGACATACTATGCTTGTAGGGTTCTAAGTAAATATTGCAAGCGAAGGAAAACGTTAGATATCGTTTTAGCTCGGGCAATCCGGCAGTTTCTTCTGGTTTCTGCCATGGCGCTTACTCAACAGCATGACCTAACAGTTTGTTGCGAACTTCTCATACCTATAGGGATCGTACAAAGACACTGAAGGACTTGAATGTTCAAAGGTGGAAAACGGGCTGCAATATAAAACGCGATGCCGTAATTTTGTGGTTGGACAAATTCAGACCTGGATAAACGTGACAAAATGGAAGAATTGCCAACACCTTACCAGCCGCAGCTCAAGCCCTGCAGCCCAGTCAGTGTAGCAGAATCGTCATATCGTGACCCATGTTCGAAGCTTCGCTGAAACAATCACACATTCTTTAAGCAATAGCACATCCTGTAAGAGTAAGCAAGTGGCAATGCATTATCAAAATTGGGACAGAGACAGAAGAAGGGAAATACTCATTGCACCGTTTGTGAATCGCGCTGCCTGCCATAACTATTTTCACCAGGATGTCCGTTCCTCTCGTCGCCGACACCTCCTTTCTGCTGGCGAGGTGGAGCTTATCCGGGCCCCATCAGACCGTGAACCGCGACCTCGCACGGCGACGGCGGCGGGGCCGGTGGCGATGGTCCGTGACGCGTCATCAGTGGCGACCGGCGTCCGGCGGGGCGTCCGGCGGCGTCCGGCGGCGTCCGAGCCGAGCCGAGCCGCTCCCGAGCCACGGCGGCTGCTGCAGCCCGAGCCAGCCCGAGCCAGGCCGAGCGGGGTCGAGCAAGACGGGGCAGAGGCTGCCCGGCCGCCCGAGAGCAGCTCCATCGATCGACGACGCCGCCGCCGCCGCCTCCTCCTGACACGCCGGGTTTGGTGTGACTACCCTCCTGACACGCCAGTGTAACTACCCTCCTGACACGCCAGGTATGGTGTGACTACCCTCCTGACACGCCGGGTCTGGTGTGACTACCCTCCTGACACGCCGGGTATGGTGTGACTACCCTCCTGATACGCCGGGTTTCGTGTGACTACCCTCCTGACACGCCGGGTCTGGTGTGACTACCCTCCTGACACGCCAGTGTGACTACCCTCCTGACACGCCGGATTTGGTGTGACTACCCTCCTGACACGCCAGTGTGACTACCCTCCTGACACGCTGGGTATGGTATGACTACCCTCCTGACACGCCACGGTAGTGTGACTACCCTCCTGCCACGCCAGGTATGGTGTGACTACCCTCCTGACACGCCGGGTCTGTTGTGACTACCCTCCTGACACGCCGGGTATGGTGTGACTACCCTCCTGACAGGCCAGGTATGGTGTGACTACCCTCCTGACACGCCGGGTCTGGTGTGACTACCCTCCTGACACCCCAAGCATGGTGTGACTACCCTCCTGACACGCGGGGTATAGTGTGACTACCCTCCTGACACGCCGGGTCTGGTGTGACTACCCTCCTGACACGCCAGTGTGACTACCCTCCTGACACGCCGGGTCTGGTGTGACTACCCTCCTGCCACGCCAGGACAGGAGGGTAGTATGGTGTGACTACCCTCCTATCACGCCGGGTCTGGTGTGACTACCCTCCTGACACGCCGGGTCTGGTGTGACTACCCTCCTCACACGCCACGTATGGTGTGACTACCCTCCTCACACGCCACGTATGGTGTGACTACCCTCCTCACACGCCGGGTCTGTCTACCATGCAGGTCTAATATGCCGGCTAAATATTGGACTGACATTAATACATACAACTGTATTCTTTGAATTGTCACTGATTGTGTCACTGTTCACTGAATTTTCAAATAATGTGTGCATTATTTCTTGCTCGGCCTTCCTACATCAATGTATTCGGGAAGCGTATCGTGCCCGAGATTAAAAAAAAAACGTGAATGCCTGTAATTGCATAGGCAATCGAACCATCTAACGAAGTTACCGTCCCGGATATGAGAGATTAGCAGCAAATAGCATGGCGAGGCTGATATAACTAGTCACGTTTGTCCTAGAGATATGCTTGCAGAGCATCATTTGCAGGCAAAAACGCCTAAACATGATTTGATCTGAATACACTTCGTGTTAATGTTGTCCATTACTGCTCATAAACATGGGAGCATACACCCTTGCGCGCTCACGCCCACAATCAAGCAAAACAAATGAACACAGGCGTAGCGATTATGCTAAATTGCAATGCTGATAACCAGTAAAACGCCTTTTTGGCGATGACCGAACGGGCGCGCACTGGTAAAGCTGAAACAGGTTTGAAATATGAAACGGTACGGGAGCACACGTGGTAGTAACACATAGTCCTTTTAGTCCTTTTAGTCCCCATACAAATTCCCAGGCCTCCATGCATGCCAACATAAAAATTAAGTTTTATTAAATTGTGCATGATCTCTTTTCTTGAATCCGACAAAAGGGAGTTCGTCCTGAGCGCTGCATGCTTCGGCGTATACAAACACAAATGCTTAGATAAATCAAGCCATTTTTGATCCGGAATTATTTTTGTTCATTTCGACGTCTGCGGGTGCCACGCGCTGTGGTACCACCCCTATCAGAACGCACCATAACCAAATCTAAATTGATTTGATAGTCATATCCAATGGTGAAAACCCGATCTCAATCGGAGCAGTGGTTGCAAAGTTAATGGGTTCCGAAAAGCGTCTGTATTGCCAGGTTGGGCCGGGTCGGGCCGGGTCGGGCCGGGTCAAATGTAAATTTGTCTAGTAAATTGACGAGAAACCTCACGGGCGCTTCGCGCCCGCTCGGTAATAATTTTGGGAAGATATTCTCGCTTCAGTCCTCAACATGTAGTTCATGGTGACATTTTATGTGAAAATATTAACGTATCTAATATTAATATAATGTAACTTAAATATGTTTTTGAAACAAATAAAACACTAGAACCAAAGCACGTTCATGCCCTCAAACAATTCAACACATCCCACTAAATGACTTGAAGGATGTAATTGAATCGTTTTGTGCATTTGGGCCATACTTTCTGGCTTTGGTCGTGAGACATCGAAGACATCAAAGGCATTGGGTACTATATATACCAGGTCTACATTATTCGTTGACCATCATGTTTATGGACATCAAATGTTTTTGCATGTTTTAAAATTCCTTTGAAGATGTCATAAATTCCTGTGCTCTGTTAATATTACTGATAGCCGTTTTCACGAAAGATTATTTTGCTGAAAAGATTCCGAAAAGTTCTGAAATGTTTTTTAAAAGTTTTGGTATATAAGTCTTAGTATATAATACCTACATTCGAAGAAATAAATTACTGATATAGGCGATATTATCACTATTCAATAATTATGAAAACATGTATTGAGCTCATAACAAGTTTATGCTACAAAATTGGCCGTTTTTAAAGAAAAAATGCATCTAAAGTCTCTTCGTGCAGTGGAGATGTGGTGACTCACAACTGACATCACAACTGACCTATCAATACTTATTTATATATAATAATTATATAACTACCACCAAACCGCCATTTTGTCAACATATTATATTCTTACCAACATATTACAAAACATGAGGGACATTTCTAGCTAAAAATCGCATGTAAAAATTGTGTTGGTAAAGGGAATAGTTCACCTTTAACATGGGGTTTTGGACTGATATAGCAGATTTGTAGAGCAGATCTAAAAATGGGTTGTGGTGAAAGAATTACCTCCCTACGTTAAGGGAATAGGTCACCTTGAAAGTTGTCTTGAAATGCAACCATACGGTGAATCTTGACCTCAAAACTACGAATATGACTTTGGTTTGGACAACTGATGGATAAATGTGGAGAAAGAAGTAAGTTTCTCTTTATATTTCACGAGAAATTGTACGATAGCAGCTGGCATTCTGGATCCGCCCCGCTCCGCCTGACGCCAAGTACAGTCTCTGACAAGGGGCCGCCGCGCCACTCGGGCGGCAGAGCGGATATTAACGAGGCGTCGTGATCAGAGACTACGTGCCAGAGAGTGTACCTGCCTCCGGCGGCGGGTGTTCATATCCCGATCGTGGCCCGGAACCGCAGACATGAAACCGGGCCAACTAGGCCGGTGTCGAAATTACTTAACGTAGGGAGGTAATTCTTTCACCACAACCCATTTATAGATCTGCTCTACAAATCTGCTATCTCAGTCCAAAACCCCATGTTAAAGGTGAACTATTCCCTTTAAGTAATTTCGACACAGGTTGCATGTCCGCTGTTCCGGGCCACGATCGGGCCATGAACACTCGCCGCCGGAGGCAGGTACACTCTCTGGCACGTAGTCTCTGATCATAAGGCGCGTTAATATCCGCTCAGCCGCCCGGGCGGTGCGATGGCCATGGCAGAGACTGTACTTGGCGTCAGACGGAGCGGGGCGGAACCAGAACGCCAGCTGCTATCGTACGATTTCTCGTGAAATAGAAAGAGAAACTTACTTCTTTCTCCACATATTTCCATCAGTTGTCCATACCAAAGTTATATTCGTAGTTTTGAGCTCAAGATACACCGTATGGTTGAATTTCATGACAACTTTCAAGGTGACCTATTCCCTTTAACCCTATTTGCAACAGGCTCCTGGCTACCTCTATTTGTAACAGGGGGGGGGGGGGGCGGATTCCGCCCCCGGAGATCTCGAGATCTACCCGTCCGATGTTCAAAAATCAAACGACATACTATTCCTCTTACCACGATCTACATTTCTAAAAAATAACAACATCCGAAATTTTTGATAGGGGGCAACAGGCGGGCAAAACTACACATTTTAGAGGTATTTGTGATCCAACACAGCTGTCATGTTTATCAACTGATTGTAACGCAATCAATGGGGATCGATAGAGAATGAATAGGAAATTAATATGTGGCGGTGACTTATGAAAATTCAAAAATCATAGGCGTGTGCAGGTTACTCAATATGGGGCCGTGAAGTAAATGTGTAATAAAACCATTTTTATGTTGTTTTTTTATAAATGAAATAGTGTGTTATTATGACATTAGACAAAACATTTATTAAACATATTGTTTGCCATAGGCGGTACCAGGTCAGAGAAAAGGGGAGGTCAAATAGGACAAAAAAATAGTAACCGCAGGCAAGCTGCTACCAGCACTATAAATGAGTTACTGATCGTAGATAGTTTCTTTGTGCATGTTGTACTTCATCATAGGCGTATCCAGGATCCAAACTTGGGAGGCTCAAGACCTTTTGCAAGGTATAGTATCCGCTATTATGATACTAACTTGTCAGCAGTGAATATTTCACCTACAACTTCAATTCACATTGCTTACCCTCCTTTTTACCCTACCTGGACTCGCCTATTATCTTATAATCGTTCGTAGAGTACCCTGTGGTGCATGTTTTATTCGAAAACTGCAGTATGTTATGTCATTGTAGGCCCATGCATCTTAGTTTCCTTGCAATAATATGACCCCCTTTCTTCCATTCCTGAGCGCGCCTCTGCAAAAAAAAAAATCCTCTCCTGGCCTCATATGTGCATATATCATTATAAACTAACCGTCTATTGCGCCGTAATCGCTAGCATATCGTCATCACTATGCCAGTCACCCCCTTTTCATGAGCCTGAACACGCCCCTGCAACTCTATATGAAATAAATTATGCAAATAATGGAAGGAGAAGCTGTCCTTTACATCTTGATAGCTATAAATGTCCCTTACATCGCTCTATTGGCTTCCAGCCAAGCATTGAATACTTCCTGCCCCCCCCCCCTTAGAAGCCTCTGAAACCGCCTCTGCCATGCAATTTTTACGATATTTCATTACCATCAACTAACTTTCACTTGTTGCAATCACCGTAAACTAATGTAACTCCTTCATACTTGAAGCAGTTAGGAAGAAAACGTGAAGATCGCATTTCAGTAATATCGCCAAATGTCGCCGCAGAACCTTCCCAAAAAACGTGCACTGGAACCGCCTCTGTTCAGTTTAAGAACGCAAATATTGACCCCATATGCGGAATTCAATTATAGGAAAAGTCCTAAAATTTAATGGGTCTGGTCCTAGCCGTTCGGGAGATATCTGCGAAAAACATGAGGAGGGGAGGCGGAATCCCCCCTGTTACAAATAGGGTTAAAGGCGGAATCCCTCCTGTTACAAATAGGGTTAAGGAATGGATCGTCGACGCTTTTCAAAACATTTTAAAAAGTTTTGAAAAGTTTCGCACTATAATTCTTCGTGAAAACGGCTACTATCATTAGTGGAAATGTGTATTAGTGGTGAATAAATATTTATTACGTAAAGTTAAGCCTTAAAAATCCAATATTCGTGCATCAAGAATATGAAATGGATGTATCTTGAATAGCTTTTATTGCGAGCGATCGCGAAGTGCTCGCTCGTTCTTCCGTGGTGTATGGGAACAATTTGATTATGAGCGACCCTGCCCGGCCCGGCCCGGCCCAACCCGACCCGTGGCAACGCTTTTGAGAAGCTCATATCTCTGCAACCGCACGTCCGATTGACAAGCGGACTTCTTTGCTGAGCAGCCTCATCCAATCTACCCTGTTAGAGACCAGTGCCGACTCTCAAGAACGGCTGAACCGATTGCGTTCTAATTTGGTGTGTGGTTAGGGACCTCTCAGCCGTTGCCTTTCCACAAGTCAGGGGTGGGGTGCCTCTGCACGTGCGCGCGTGCACACCCCTATTCTATATCTCAGGGACGGGTGAGCCGATTGTGTTCTAATTCGGTGTGTGGTTAGGGACCCCTCAGCCGCCACTTTCCCACAAGTCAGGAGTGGGGTGACCGCACGTGCGCACGTGCACACTCCTATTCTATATCTCAGGAACGGCTGAGCCGATTGTGCTCTAATTTGGTGCGTGGTTAGGGACCTCTCAGCCGCCACTTTCCCACAAGCTAGGGGTGGGTGCCTTTGCACGTGTGCACGTGCTCACCTTTTTTTGTATCTCAGAAACTACTTGCCCCATTTAGTTAAAATTCACCATACCTTTCGTTCGCGCTCGCTCGTTCAACGCCGACTACGGCGCTTTACTGGTAATTATGCTACAATATAACACATGGCGCCGTTTGAAGTAGAGACTACCATTAGTTTTATGTCGACTCCGAAGGCTCTGATAGGCTGACTAGAACTTTGGTCTTAATGGCTTTCTGACATTTTAAATTTGTCTAATCTAGCTAGCTATTCATTGCATACTCATATTGTGTTAGCTACTCTAGTCACAATTGTCACAATTGTCAGTGAGCTTAATGAAATAAATTAAATGTTAGCTGTTGTCATAGTGGGAAGCAGTCCTCGTCAAAGACCAACAACGCGAAAACATGAAAATGCATATCTACATTTCCAGGTAATCAGTTTAAAGTAACTGAATTATATTTTAAATTATAGACTTATCGGCTGCTAATCAGGTTTGTATTAACCTAACCTAACTAGTAGCCGATAGTAGCCGTAGTAGCAGCCGACAAGTCTATAATTTAAATTATAATGACTAATCAGAAAAGCTTAAAAACATATGTATTATATTTATTGTAACATTTCCTGATGTTCTTTGCATTCAGATTAACGATAGTGCCTTATGTGGTCCTGGGAGTATTCTCAAGAATGCAAAATGATCATTGCTGTTGCGATAGTGAACCCAATGGGTGATTTGTGGTATCGTATCAGTGTTGTGATATGTGTATTAGTGTCACTTCAATATAGTGTTTTATTGTACTGTTTATGACAAGCCCAAACGTGTTGAGTGACTTGCAGTGACTGAGCAATGCCATTTTCGCTTATGCGGTTGGTTAGGTAGGTTACGCTCATCGTCCTGCCCAGGGGGATACGATTGTCTCTTGCAAACCAACTGGTGTTAGAATTGTGCTCCTTCGGCTCGATAAGTGAATGGTCATTGGTCAAACCAAACTAGCACATATGGTCATTAGTCATGTACAAAAGCTCTGTTGAAGACAGGGCTTATCAGGCGCTTTGAATGGCCAGGAAACAGTGACTTCTAGTGGGTTGGCAGAGCCATTCACTGGCATTTTGTTGTCCATTCAACTTCGGCTTCTACATTGATTATAAACATATTAGTGTGCTCTGGCATGTAACAGGCCAGCTAAAAGTTTTTGAATATAATATTGCAAAATGAAATACATTCCATTGAACTTAACATCGTGGCGCTCCTCCTCGGACATCATTATTATTCTTGGGAAATCCCTGTTTACTGCCTTGCCTTCCACGGTACAAAAGGTTTGCATATCAGGTATTTCTTTCAGTTCCTGGATGTTCCCTCACAAGGAAAACCTACTTTGTCTAATGTACCAATATCTTAAAAGGTCTGGGTGAAATTGGTCTTCGTAAAAAAATACGGGAATTAGAATTGCTATACATATACTCACAGTTGCATCGATAATGCAAGGAGACTACGGAAATATTAGTGTTTGAGGATATAACCGCATGACATGCTGCGTTAAACCTCCAAGTCCTATGCTCCATTTAAGCACAGTCAAAACAGAATCTGTATCCACAACTGTATGATCCTATTTATATTTCTATAGTCCCCATCATGGCCAAAATCGTCGAGCGTGTGGTACAGCGCCAGCTGTCTGCCTACATGTCCGATAATCATCTCCTCTCCCCATCCCAGCATGGTGTTCGGTCCCGCCATTCCACAGAACCCGCTCTGCTCTCCTTCACTAACCGCATCTTTTCCAACATGGACCGTGGACATGTCTCTCTGTTGTGCCTCTTGGACCTTAGTAAATGTTTTGACGTTATTCCTCATTCACAGTTTTTTTCCAAACTCCAGCTCTATGGCATTGACCCGGTCTGGTTTTCATCCTATCTCATCGGTCATACTCAGTCGGTTTGCATCTCTCCCCCTTCTGGTGACAGAGTGATCTCCAAGCCTCTTTCCAATACCATGGGTGTCTTCCAGGGATCAGCCCTTGGTCCTCTGTTATTCACTATTTTTGCCAACGACCTCAGACTACACGCGCCAGACGCTCATCTGACCCAGTACGCTGACGATACCCAGGTCCTTATATCCGATGTCAAATGCAACCTTCCTAGCCTCATCCTACGCATGGAGACTACACTTTCCTCCTTATCATCGTGGTTCCATGCACACGGACTTAAACTCAACGCATCAAAAACTGAAATCCTCCTCCTTGGCACCTGGCAGGACACCCGCGACCTCTCACCTGTCAACGTGCGGGTCGGTGGGGAGACCACCCAGGAGAGCCAGTTCGTTATAAACCTCGGCGTGCTGTTTGACCGCCACCTTAGCTGGGACGCACATGTCAGTGACGTGATACGAAAGTGTGTCGGCCTCATGATCGGTCTCCGCCACCTGAGGCACTTCCTCCCGCAGAGCGTGATGCTAACTATTGTGCGCGGTCTGGTCGTCTCGCGCGTGAGATACTGTATCTCTGTATATGGCAATGGTTCGGCTGCTAACGACAACAGACTGATGAAAGTTGTGAATTTTGCAACCAGGGTCGTTACTGGACTCAGAAAGTATGATCATGTGTCTCGCGCGCGGGATGACCTGAACCTCCTCGCGCCTCGCCAGATGTGCGGTTACCAGACGGCGATTGTTGCTCATAAAGCATATGTGCTGGGTGAGCCTGCGGACCTCGCCCATTTATTCCGCACCTACGTTGATGCACGGCCCTGTGTATTCATTTGTGGATCATTTTCGTCGGTGGCTTTCGCATAGCCAAGTGGCACGTGTTGTTTCTTTGACTTGCAAAAAGTTTGGTGTAATATTGTGAACTCTGACGAAGCCGCAAGACACAATATAAGTTCTTTTGTCCTTTATTTCTGATTTTCGATCTTTTCTGAATTATCATGAGCACATGCTATTTAAATATAACTTGTAAAGATATAATCACAATGATGCTCATTACAGCCATCCAATATATATGCTTTCTCCACATATATCCATCAGTTGTCCAAACTAAAGTCATATTCGTAGTTTTGAGCTCAAGATGCACCGTATAGTTGAATTTCAAGACAACTTTCAAGGTGACCTATTCCCTTTAACCCTATTAGTGGCAGGGGGAAGATTCTGCCCACCGTTCAGGTTTTTCGTAGATATCTCCAGAACGTATGGGAGCAGACCCATGAAATTGTGAGACTTTTCCTAGAATTGATTGAATCGTGAATGAGCATACCATAATGCTTGATAGGTGCCAAATTCGTAATCAGTGTCACAAAATGTCCTAAAAACTGCCAAATTAAAAAAAAAGTCATGTCAGGTCATCTGAGGACAGTGACTTCGGTTGACCTGTGGATGCGCATGACCCCAGTGGAACATATAATTATCTCAAATGGATCCCAAATTTGAAATCAGCGTCACAAATTGTCCTAGAATCCGCCAGAAGCCCAAAAAAGTAATCTGAAGTCATCGGAGGTCAATGAGCTCAGTTGAGCTCTGAAAAGGTCCATCGAGGTCACAATCTCAGTGAAAACCACAACTGTCACCTGGAAACACCTTTGCATATGCTCATGAACAACAAACACTCGGAAACTGCACAAGTTACAAGCATCGATCTGCGGGACGCCAGTTGCGCCTGACATGACCTTGAGAAACAGGTCATAGGTCACGGGTCATGTGGGTTAGAAACGCAAAATTTTCAGATGATATGTCAAAGTTTTCAAAAGTAGTGTACCGTAAGTTTCATTGCAATCGGTTAAACACTACGCGAGTTATTCCATAACAACAGAAGGGTGACATCCACCCCCCTATCCGGGCGAGGATTAACGCCCCTGGTTATCTTCCGTACCAATGATCTCAACGAGACGCATAAAGCGGCATTCGAAAGCTCTCAATGAGATGAATCTAAAACATGCTAAACAAATTCAAAGTGAGGTCAAATGTCAGGTTACGGTCAGGTCAAAGGTCAAAATCGCCGTATTTGAGTTTATGGGTCATACTTTCCATCCAAAGCCTTCGATTACGACCATGATCACCCAAAGTGCTGCCAAAGATATAATACACATCCTGCATGAGCTAAAGTGAGATTGTTGGCCAAGGTCAAGGTCAAGGTCAGGTTACAATAGGTCAGTCACTATGCTCAAAATAGCTACGAAAGTCATGCAACACATGTTTTATGAGTTATTGTCCACGTATAATTCGATAGTGATAGTCCTTTGACGACCTGACTTCATTTACGTGAAGTTAATGTCAAATTCAGATCAATGAAGGTCAACATTTTTAATTGATAAATCTAAATAAAAAGGTGATGTTTCTCGATCAGTTTTTTCTCGAAAATACAGTGGTGCCATTTATTTGTCTGTATCTGGTCAATAAAAGCCCAAAATCGCAATTTGTCAATATGACGGCATGAGTTACCCATACTTTAGTGCCATAAGTCAGTAAAAAAATGTGATATCATTCTGAAATTTGGAATGGTGTTTTCCCATATGTGGTTCTCTGCCATGTATTCCGGATTTTGAATATCTTTTAAAAATGTGATTTTTTTACATTCCCCCACAAAAACACGTTTTTGCATTTTGGGGGGTCAAAAGGCAAAATTTTCAAACACCCGAGATAGCCAAGTTGTAGTCCGTGCCATTTGCTATCTTTTGACGTTTTTGGATTGCATTTTTCTCAACATATCTTATTTGTACGGTTTGTTACATTTTAGCTGATTTTGGTGTAAAACTCGTGTGTAGTGACGTAACTAAATTCGCCATAACTCGAAATATTTCGACGAAATTGCTTTATTTTTTCACAGAAGAGGTAAACGTGATTTGGAAGAAGGTACTCGAAGTTTCACGTTAATGGCGCTATTGGTTTTTGAGATATTACGAAAATTAATCACCGGTGGGGCGTTAAATCCCCCCCCCCCACAGTCAATGGCGGGTTAAGCATGTCAGATTCATTAATTACCCCCCCCCCCCCCATGGAACTGGATTCAAGTCCGAGGCAACAAAAGCCTGTCCCTGAAGGCACGCTCCTTGTTCCATTTCTGCCTAATCCGTGACATCCACCACCCTTCCCCAGCTGGCAACCCGCTACAGCTGGCACGGAGCTGTGCCTCTGCCCTGCTATCGGTTTGGCGGTGTGTCCGGCTGGCTGACTGTTGGTCGGATTTATCCTGTACGCCTGTCGATGTTGCTAAACTAATGTGCATTGGGGCGTCAGCGATTGGCTGGCTTCGACCGAGTCTGGAGGTCGGCCAAGCGCCCCCCCCCCCCCTCTCCTCCCGGTGGAGGGGGGTTTCCGCCGGGTCACCCAGCGTTCCTCTTATTGGCTAGCGGTCGGCGCCATTTCCTCGAATGCCAAGCTTTCAGTGGCGGATCTGGGGGGGTCACGGGGGTCATGACGCCCCCCCCCCTTGGGCCATGGGGGCACCACCGCGATGTGGGGGCACCACTGCGCCGGGGCAACAGGGGCACCACCGAAATAAAGAGAGAAAAGATCCGCGCCGCTACGTGGCGCAAATCATTCAGTGTTCTTTGAACCAAGGGCACCACCGCGCCGGTGTACCAGGGGCACCAGCATGACGATAGGCGGCACTGTGGGGCGAGGGGAGACACCGGAGCACCGTGCCTCCTTGAATGCAGGAGGGAAAACAATGGTCTGGTGCAGCCATGAAATCACAAGCATTGGTCGCTGGAAGAAAATAACTAATCGCGAAATGATGCTAAATTAAAATTGCTAAATTATGCCCCCAAAAATGTCCCTTCATGCCTCCCGTCCCTTGGGCTATGAAGGAGCACCAACGTGCCTTTATATCAGAGGCAACAACGTATCGGACTCGAGGGGCCCTGAGGGCCCCCTTGGGCTGATACATATAGATTATAGAACCTTTCGATTTTTGAAAGGCCTAGTTATCCAGACAAAAACAAAATAAAGCAAATGATTCCGGGCGCTACGCGGCGCAAATCAATCAGCGTTCTTTTCCAGTACAAAAGGATATAATATACAATGTACACACTGGCGGTCACGGGGGGAGGATATGGGGCCCATGGCCCCACATTTGGCCTTAAATGGGGGGGGGGGAAACATGTCTTTTGACACCACTTTTTGCTCCAGACATATTTCCTCGGCTTGACCCTGCATGCTAGTTCCAATAGCTAAAATTAGTCCTCCAACCCGCTCAAAACGTCAAATTTTGGCACCACTTCGCGGCGGAATAATAGTTTATCGCATGCATATGATTTACTGCTTGTTAAAAACGGTGTTCACCCCTCTCCCCCTGGTCACGAACTTCGACTTACCTCTTGGTCCATTCTTCATCAGCCGTCTGCGGCTGCCCTTTGACTGTACAAATAATATATTTTTGCACCATCCGCGGCACTTTAAATGATAGAAAGGGTATGACTGATATTGCAAATACCTATAGCCAACGTTGTCAATTAAAAAAAAATGTTGAAATAGGGGCACCCTCAAAATATAGTGGACCAAATCCGTTTAGTTTTCAGATTTGGGTATACATAGGTAGGGACACCACTGCAATTGATGCCCCCCCCCCCCACCTTTGAAGATTGTCTGGATCCGTCCTTGCAAGCTTTACGATTGCCGCAGGCTCCTTGCTGTCACCGAAGCTGTGTGGTGACAATCAATCAAACTCCAGTACAATGTCAGTTATGAGCTCTGTGGCTGGATGGGCAGAGGCTATTGTTTGCTTTCGCTCGGTGTCGCATCCGTCGTAGCAACTATTTGATCTAGTTACTAGTATGATTTGTGTTTTTGTCTGTACATCGCGATCCAAGCGCAGCAGGAGCTTTAGCATTGCTTTACAACATATCAGTATTCCATTCTGATTTGCGGCAGTTTCTTGCGGAGCTTACAATCAATGTAGAGATAATGTGAGCCCGTAAAGCTGCGATAGAAAGCTGCGATGTCTCAGAATGTCTGCGATGTCTTCGGATAAATTGTGGAAGTGGCTGAACGCTTGAGACGGATTTGGTGTGACTACATGCGATTTCGCTGCGTAGAAATCATTAACTAATTCGTGTCTTCAATCTGCTGATGAGTGACGTTCAATTGTATGTACATCATATACATATGTTGACATGATTTAAGCGTTCTACTTAACCCGGCATTGACTGGGGTCTCAGCAGAATACCATTGACTGGGGGGAAGTGGGGGGGGGGGGGGGGGCGTTAAACGGCTCCCTGGTTACCTTCTGAACCAATGATCGCAGCGAGACGCGCAAAACGGTATTCAAAGTCTATCAATGCGACGAATCTAAAGAATACTAAAAAATGTCAAAGTGAGGTCAAATGTCAGGTCACGGTCAGGCCAAAGGTCAAAATCGACGTATTTGAGTTAATGGGCCATACTTTCCATCCAAAGCCTTCGATTACGACCATGATCACCCAAAGTGCTGCCAAAGGTATGATACAAATCCCGCATGAGCTAAAGTGAGATTGTTGGCAAAGGTCAAGGTAAAGGTCAGGTCACAAAAGGCCACTATGCGCAAAATATCTACGACATTCATGCAACACATGTTCTATGAGTTATATTCCACGTAGAATTCGATAGTGATACTCATTTTACCACCTGAATTCATTTACGTGAAGTTAGTGTCAAGTTCAGGTCAAGTTCAGGTCACGGAAGGTCAAAATTTGAAATTAATAAATCTAAAAAAGGCATGTTTCTGGACAAGTTGTGTCTGGTAAATACGGTGTTGGCATTTATTTGTCTGTGTCTGGTCAATAAAAGCCGAAAAACGCAATTAAAAAATATGACGTCATGACTTACCCATACTTTAGATGCCATAAGTCAGTAAAAAATCAGTCACTTTGAAATTTGATATGTTAATTGCCCACATGTAGTTCTCTGACATATCTTCCATTTTTGTAATATCTTTGACAAATTTTATTTTGTCGCCATTTCCCAAAAACAAATCAGTTTTTTTAACACATGCAAGCACTGCGTTCCATAACAATGTCAAGCCAAGGAGCGCATAGCAAGCAGCATTTTGCTTATTTGACCTCATTTGTCCTTGAAGATATTAACCTAGGGTCATTAATTTTGCAAAAAAAAAACAGAGATCCAAACAGCACCTCTCTACCCTACGAATGTCGTTATTGTGGCTCTTATGGGGCCGAGATCTTAGGGGGGCGGAATCCCCCCCCCCCCCTCCAGTGCGTGTAATTATCAGAGGCCCTCCAGTGCGCCTTTTAAGTGATGGCATTTCCCTTGGACACAGAAACGCAATTTTTACGATGTTCTATATATTTGCTTTCATTTCGATAATATAGGGAGACTAAAAATGCATGCATAAATGCATCACGGGTTGAATGCATCAGAGATTATAACTAAAAAAAAAACTACACTTGATATGGAAATGCCAGTGGGTCTACAAGAAACGCGCATACGCAAACCCTTTGCAACGGCGAAACGAGCGCTGTTAGAAGCTGGCTGATCTGGCAGACGCCGAAAGAGTGATTTTTGAGGAAGAAAGTTAATATTTGCCAATAAATGCAAAATCTAGTGGACTCTTTGCAACTTCAGGTGTGGTGAAACGGACTTAATATTATCGTAGCATATACTTCTAGCGTTAACACGAGAGGAGATCTTGTCTGCACTGCTTAAGCTTCCACCATTGCATGCGCTCAAAACAAATCAATGTGGCCAGGGTGCAAGTTGTATCGTTTTTGAAGGGGCATGTTGCAACGTTAGGTTAATATGACATAAATAACGAACATTAATTCATAGCGTGGAATATCTAGTAAAAAATATAATATGGTGTTTAAATATGCTATACTAGGGAATATAATTGATATGTAATACGGTGACCAATAACAAAGTTTTCAATATGAGTACGTTTTTGTCATTGATATGATACCTTCCCGGGGTAGATGCAACCTGTCCCGGTAGCGGGGTTAAATGCATTACTTGCAGAGCTGTCTGCAAATTGTCGCTGTACCTATTTATACTTCGTTAGAGTAAAAATGAATATGTATTTTGGTGGGGAAAAGACACACTTTTCCTACAGAAGTGTCCGATTTCAAATATCTTCCATGAGTCGACGGCTAGGAAGGTAAATGTGAAAATTGATGCATCCAGCCCCGGTCTCTGCACTGCACGATACCAGAGAATAATAGCATTGCTTCTGTTCTCCAACTAGATCCTTCATCGCTAGAATTCAACATCATGTTTTTATAATATATAATCGTTGACAGATTCGAAGAGTTGTTTCATATTAATAGTACCTTGCACGTTTGGCTTTTTTATATTTCCTGTGGCATAAATACGACCACTTTTCGGTAAACCGCTAATGCATCATTTAAACCCATCTTTGCACCAGTCCGATCAATAAGAATGAATGTAATGATTGTTACTGATAGTGTCCAAAGATGATCAGATATTTGTAAGTTAAATTTTGAAATGATAAGAACCGTTTATCCAGGGAAAGTTTCCCTTGATATTATTACAGTTACTACCTTGGACCAGGTTGTCTTAGCGACGATAAATTGCGACAGTTGCACATCAAGCCCACACAGCAGGGACAAAAAAAATAATATTGGAAAACGTCATCCCGCTTGACCTACGCAGGCGTTTGGATTACTAACAGCCGTTATTTTCGGACTAGACATTAAATATAATCTTGTCTGACAGAGCTGCACAAGTGCACAGTCGCAGTTCCTTGCTTGCTTGTTGCCAACTTGCCTGTTGGTATTGTTGGTTGGTAATATAGCGGAAACCATATGTTTTTGGGTGAAAATCGTGTTAAAGGATATTTTGAAGGATATGTTGTATTGCATTCATTCTGTATGCATTAGAGGTGGCAAAAGTGGATATTTTTCGGACCCAGACCCGACCCGGTCCAAAAAGCTGAAAAATGGACCCAGTTATACCCGGTGCAAGGCAAGTTGGACCCAGCGGACCCAACTAGCAAAATTTTGTCTCGCAACTAATATTAGTGACAAATCTGCACTCTTCAGTTAGTGCAAGTAAACTAAATCTTGTAGTTTCAAATACATACAGTTCAGATTGGCCAACAGCACAAATAAACCTGCGTATCAGTGTTCCTACTTGCGTGAAAGTAGCTTGAAACATAAGTTGGACTCAGTTTGTACCCGGTATCATTCGGCGGGACCCAGACTGGGACCAACTGGCAGGGGTGGTAAAACGCCCCGTTCTGCTGGACGACGTCGGAGAGCAAAATTTGGATTTTTGTTTGCCAGGTTGGCCATTTTTTAATCCCAAATGATCCATCAGAGTAGTCACATGCTGCATTTTTGCATGCGGGTGCTTTTTACATCGACTAGTGAGATATTCAAAGCAGTAGCGTACCCAATATTCGCTCCAAGAGGGGAACATTTTTGCTCTGGGGGGCATAAAGTACCCCCACCAAAAAAAAACACCGGATTTGGCCCACTGTATTTTTAAAAGGGCATATTTTCACTTATTTTTCTTTTTTTTAATACAAAAAATAATTCATTTTTCGACCAAAGGGGGCACGTACAGACCTTCAGGGGGGGGGGGCGCAATTGCCCCGCCCCCCCCCCCCCCCCATTTGTATATGCCTATGATTCAAAGGCAATTTCTACTGAATTTGCAGGCCACAATTATGGTTCACACATGAAAATGCTATCCCACAGTCTACCAAAGAAAACACGCGTCCCACAACATAGTAACAGGGATATCAGTTTAGCACCACCAGAATGGCAGCATATTAGACCACAAATATAGTTGGTTGTCTGCAAATTACTATTTCAGTCGACAGCGGTTTGGGAGAACCGCGGAAGACCACTCATTGACTTTGAACGGGAGACTCTCCGCCGTCCATCCGGCGGATCCGCTGGTTTTATCAGTCAACTTCGCTGCATAGTAGAAACTGGTATAAATTTTGGAACAAATTTAGAAACCCAGAGTATATCTTAGATTGTTGACCGATGACCATAGAGGCATGATGGCAGCATCTTAAAACCTCGATTTGGAGCGATCGTCGCTTTGGAAAGCGACGCATGTTAAAAATGTTTACGCAAATATTTGAAGCACCCCTTGCTCCCGAGTTCAAGGTTAGGTTAGGTTAAAATAATTAATAGTATAGTTGTTCAAAAAGTGGATACAATAAATCGCATAGCAAGTAGGGTAAACTTGACATGTCAACACATCAGACTTGGCACGTTACTGGTGGTGTTGACTGTTGGCGTGGTAATTTGGGACATGTCCAGACAAAACTTTCATGTTACTGGTGGTGTTGACTCTTGGCGCGGTAATTTGGGACATGTCGAGACAAAACTTTCATGTTATTGGTGGTGTTGACTGTTGGCGCGGTAATTTGGGACATGTCGAGACAAAACTTTCATGTTACTGGTGGTGCTGACTGTTGGCGCGGTAATTTGGGACATGTCGAGACAAAACTTTCATGTTATTGGTGGTGTTGACTGTTGGCGTGGTAATTTGGGACATGTCGAGACAAAACTTTCATGTTACTGGTGGTGTTGACTGTTGGCGTGGTAATTTGGGACATGTCCAGACAAAACTTGCATGTTACTGGTGGTGTATTGGTGTCTGAAACTCATCCTAGGCAAGGGGTTGTCAGTTTGAAGGGAGAAAACAGGAAAAAACAACTAACCCCAGACACGCACTAACAACATACTTTTCATGCTATTGGTGATGTAGTGTGTTGGTACTGACTTCATCACCAATAGCATGAAAAGTATGGCATTATGATGTTCTGGCGTTAATGTTGTCTATCCTACCTGTAAAAAGTATGATTAAGTTAAAAACTGCTTGTATTTGATCTTTGGTTCAGTAATTCACCCCTCCCCGCCCTGTTATTTCATGTTATTGGTGGTGTGTTGGTGTCTGAAAGTTGGTGTCTGAAAGTCAACCCAGGCAAAGCGTTGTCAGTTTAAAGGGAGAAAACAAGGTAAACAACTGTAACCCCGGACACGCCCTAACAACATACTTTTCATGCTATTGGTGATGTAGTGTGTCGGTATCGACTTCATCACCAATAGCATGAAAAGTATGGCATTAGGATGTGTCTGGTGTTAATGTTGCCTACCCTACCTGTACAAAGTCTGATTAAATTAAAAACTGCTTGTATTTGACCTTTGGTTCAGTAATTCACCCCTCCCCCGAGTTGGTGGGGCGACTGCCCCACCAACTTTGACTTTGGCCCCACCAACTTTTGTCAGATTTGAAGGTTTTCTAGTGTTAAACTGTTCATTGTTCACCTCAACCATGCACAGCAACCACCCAATATGATATTTTACCCCACCAACTTTCTCTGAAAAGCTCCACCCATGCTGTCTACGAGATGGTCTGGGCCGGTCCGGAGGGCGACAGCCCCTGGTAGGTTCTGCAGCGCAGCGGGCGAATACGAGAGGCACGTTCTAAACGTGGGTCCCTGTGATATTAATTGCTGTAAATGTTAGGTCAAGTTTTATTATGTATCGTTTTTGGTGACGTCATAGGTTTGGCATTAGTTGTACACTTTTCTGTCCGTCATAAATGGGGAAAAAATCACATTAAATGACAAATATTGCTTAGGACCTGTCTATACTCTCTTCTTCTATAGGGACTTCAAGAACTTGACAAAGTTTTTAACCCGGGCACTGCAGGGGGTTTGCACCGAACACGAACTGCAGGGCGGGGGTTGATTTCCGCCCCCCCCCCCCCCCCCCCCCCGTGAGATCTCGAGAACTACGCTACGTAGCGACAAACGGAAAAAAATTCGATAGCTTGATACAAGTTCTATCGGAAGTAGTGTATTTTTTTTAGGTCAGGTAAAAATTAAGGTCACCAGAGGTCATCAAAAGTCATATTTTCCCGTTTTTCCTGTTTTAGAAATTCGCTCCAGAAATTCCCATATATCTCGGAACCTATGCTAGCTAGAAATAAACGGAAAAAGCAATCGCCAGCCAGTTCAATTTTCAATCGAAAAAGTGTCCTCACATTTGATCTCAGGTCAATATTTGAGGCTCCCAAGGTTTTAAAAAAAAAGTTGTTTTTTTGCAAAATCGTGTTTCGCTATTCTCTTTTTACTTAATAAAGATAACGGAAAACACACACACACACACACACACACACACACACACACACACACACACACACACACACACACACACACACACACACACACACACACACACCTATACGTGTGTACGGTGTAAGACGAGCACCTTGTCTGCACCGTGTATCTAGAGGACCACCTGTTGCGATTGCCTGAGGCCCGCCAGAATGCAGGCACTTAAAATGAGTGACGAATAGAGGTACTCTGACGTTTGAAATTTGTCAGAATCGTTTTAGGAAAGAAATGCCATGAGGTCGGAATGTCGAGGACCTCACCGGAATCCGAGGACCGGCTGTGTGAAATACGTGTACATTTCGTGAATTATGAGGACCGACAATCAGCTGATTATTCGCCAACTGAAAGTAGATCCCCGTCACAGCAAACTGCCTATCCGACGGATGGGCAACTCGGTCCAGATTCCAGGAAGTATTTTTCGGAAAAATTCCGTTATGGGGTCAAACGGCTTGTCACAATTTTCTCTATTCTATGAACATATGCAAATGTTATATCTTGGACGTACCCAGGGCCCCTGTCACGCGCGTCGCCAGGCATTGTGAACTTACAGATACAGATATTGATTGAGGTCATCCACGTGCAGGCAAGTAGCCAAGGTGGGAGGGGGGGCGGCGAAGGCGGCCGAATGGGCCCCTAGTCAGCACGGAGGGGCCCCAGGGCAGGTCGGAGGGCCCTCGGCGCATGTCGCAAGGCGACAAAGCAGCCAGCGCAATCCCTTGCCAGGTTGAAAGGGCCCCTTAGAAAGCTAGAGGGCCCCTGGAGAGACCAGAGGGCCCCTGGAAAGTTAAAAGGGCCTCTGTGCAGATCGGAGGGGCCCCTGACCAGACCGAAAGGACCAATGGGCGGGTAAGAAGGGCCCCTGAACATGCCGAATTGACCCCTGGCCAGCACGGAGGGGCCCCAGGGTAGGTCGGAGGGCCCCTTGAGCATGTCGGCAGGGCGACAAAGCAGTCAGCGCAGGCCGACCAGAAGAGTCGCTGGGAAGATCGGGGGGGGGGGGGGCTCCTGGGCAAGTCAGAGGGGCCCCTGGCCAGACCGAAAGGGTGCCTGGGCCGGTCAAGGGAAGACCCCTTGAACATGTCGGATGAGTTCCTAGCCAGACTGGAGGGGCCCCTGGGCAGGTGGGAGGGGCCCCTGAGCAGGGGTGGCGTATTGCGGGGGCAGGGTACCCAAAATACCCCCAGTCGAAAATCCTGGGGGGCATAAAGGTAATTTTTCCCCTCCCCAGATTTTGGCTTGCTCAATCTGGGGGAAAATGACCCTCCCCCACCCCTCCCCAGGATTTTCAACTGGGGGGGGGGTTAGGTTGAGGAGAGTTTTCATTTGAGGGGGGGGGGGGGATTTTGGGTACCCTGCGCCCCGCAATCCGCCGCCCCTACCCCTGAGCATGTCGGTAGGGCGACAAAGCAGCCAGTGC